>PVJS01008390.1:0-34989 GCA_004027185.1 Glis glis | reverse complement strand
TTATTTCAAAATTAAAAAAAAAATTTAAGGGCTAGGGGTGTAGCTCCAAGGTAGAATGCCCCTGGGTACAATCCCCAGTACAAAACAAAACAAAAAAGGGAGGGCTTCAATACAGAGTAGCAAGTTGCTCTTTTTCAGTTACTATATAGTAATGCAGGTGGTCCATGACCTACAATGTTTCAAGTTACGATTTTTCAAGTTTCCAATGGTGTGAAAGTGATACTCATTCAGTAGAAACCAAACTTTGAATTTTGATCTTTTCCGGGGCTAGCAATCTGCAGTACAATTGTGTCATGATGCTGGGCAGCATCACCCCAAGATCACAAAGGGAAACAACTGGTACTCTGCCACGTGGGTGCTGCCAGCTGCGATGTCTGGTAGGCTCGGTGCAGTGGGCGCATTTTCAACCTCACGCTATCTCCAGCTCGCTTTGGGTTTATCAGGCTCCGTATGCAGCGTGGGTATTGAGCACTCGATGGCAGCATCCCACATGACCTCATTCTGTAGAACAGAGAGGAGGCTCCTCCCGTCAATGGGCATCGATGCGGCTCCCTTCTGGCGGACATTACCCAGTACGTATGTCTAATCGCCCTCGGGTGAATGTTTCTGAAGATGGCAGGCGGGAGCGCAGAGGCAGGAGCCGGCTCTGCCACTTCCTGGTGGAGTGACCGTGGGCGAGTCAGTCTCTCTGAAGCTGAGTTTCCTCACCTGGTCGATGGGCATAGGAACAGCGCCCTTGCCCCAGCGCCCCGCGAGTGCACAGTGAGCATGCACGCCCGCAGCTATTCTGGTTATTTCTAGAGATGGGATTGATGGCTCTCAGGGTCTGCGCATTTGTCTAGTTTAGTATTACCAGATTTGTGCCAAATAAACCTGTTCCTGCACCCTGGAGGACATGAGTACCTCCCACTCATGGCGGGTTGTTCCTTCTCTCTGGAAGATCAATAAGAATCACTAGGAGCCGGGCGTGGTAATGCATGCCTGTAATCTCAGTATTTGGGAGGCTGTGACAGGAGGATCACAGGTTTGAGGACTGCCTCAGCAAGTAGTGAGACTCTCATCAACCTAGTGAGAACCTGCTTCAAAACAAAAAATAAAATACAGAGTTGGGGGTGTAGCTCAGAGGTAGAATGCCCCTGGGATCAATCCCCAGTAACACACACACACACACACACACACACACACACACACACACACAATCACTAGGATGGCAAATCCCCCCACTGGGACTCATGCTGCATTCACAATGGGTTTTCCAGCTGTTCCCCGGACAGATTCCTCATACACAGATGTTCCTCAAGGTACGAAGGGATTTCATCCTAATAAACCATTATAAGTTGGAAAAAGTCAGCAGTCAAAAATGTGCTGAGTGCCTTAGCCACTGGAATAGCCTCACAGTGCAGTGCCCTGCAGAGTCTGTGTCCCCTGTGATCCAGGGCTGACTGGGAGGAGCTCCCTGCCTGCCTCTGTCCAGTACCCAGAGAGCCTCAGACCGCACAGGGCTCACCTGAGGAAAGGTCAAAACTCCAGATTCAAAGTAAAGTTTCTAGCCGGGCGTGGTGGCCTGCACTTGTAATCCCAGTACTTGGGAGGCTCAGACAGGAGGATCGCAGGTTCGTGGCCAGCCTCAGCTACTTAGTGAGGCCCTCCGCAACTTAGTGAGACCCTGTTTCAAAATAAAGAATAAAAATTGGGCTGGGGTGTAGCTCAGAGGTAGAATGCCCCTGGGTTCAATCCCCAGTGCTGCACACACACACACAAAAAAGTATAGTTTCTACTGAATGCGTATGGCTTTCACACCCTCGAAGGCTGGAAAATTGTTAAGTTGAACCATTGTAAGTTGGGGACCATCTGTACTCCCAGGTCTCCTCTTTCACCCAAACCCCAAGCCCCATGCAGACACACAGACCCCATCTTCCTTCTACCCAGGTCATTTTCCCCACTAACCATCCCTCCCCCAAAAAAGATTCTCTTGCTGAGGTGTGGAGGAAGAGCCCCAGCCCAAGTCAGGGAAAATGGATCCTGGGGATGGCTCTGCCACCCCCAAACTGAGACATCTGGGCAGGGCCTGTGGCCCCTCCAGCCTTGGTTTTAGGGCCAGGACTAGGGTGAACCAAGCAAGGGTGCAGGATTCTCACTCTCCGGCTCCTGTGAGTGCCGACTGACCCTGCCTAGTGAGCATCTTCTTGGATTCTACATCCTGGGCACCCTGCCCTCCTCACCCTGCGGCCTGGTCCTGCTCAGCTTTCTTATTTGCAAAATGGGCCTGGAAGCCTCCGGAGGGGGGTCTGTGGAGTGAAGGAGAGAACTGACTACACAGAGGGAGGGGCTTGCAAGCTCGTGGGGGCTGGATTTAGGATTACCAAGCAGGGTATGAAGTGGAAGAGGGTGATTCTAGCCCTGGTAACTCAGAGACCCAAATCCAGGACAGCCATCCCGAGAGCACGTGCGGGATTCCAAGAGAGGATGCTGAGGCGTGCACGTGTGCATGTGTGTGTTGGCAGGATGGGCAGATACCACACTGATTAAGGGCAAGAGACTCACTTGTAACCATTCCTTAATACTTTGAGTGGCACCCGAAGCCCTTGATCCCCGGGAAGCAGCGCCCTTTGGTCATAAAGATTCTGCAGCAACCACAGGCCCCTAGGATCTGTTCGAGGCTCAAAGCCAAAGGTGGACACTCAGAGGAAGGTCCTGGAGCTGCACCTCTGCCTCCAGGCTCTGTGGTCAGACAGGAGGTCAGAGCCAGAGAGAGAGAGAGGACAGCAGAGGACCTGGCAGGGAGAGCAGCTTGTCACCCTCCTCCGGCCCAGGTTTATTTCACTGATGCTCCAAAATAGCCCTGGGAAGTCAGTACTATCGTTAGTTCCACTTTGGAGATGAGGAGATGGGTTTAAAGATGGAAAGCGTCTTTCCCAAGGTCCCAGTCCAAGAGTCTCTGGGGTCTCACCCCCTGTGGCCTCTGCAAAGGCGGGGCAGGCTGATGACTTGTCGTTGACCTTCCAGGGAAACAGTAGGGGTGCTGAACCCCCAAAATGCTCCTGGGCTGACTTCAGCAGATCCTGCCCCATGGGTCACTAGGCTCAGGCCAGTGCTGACATGGGTGGGCGCTGGGCACGCCTTACCCCCGCCCCATGGTGACAGCTGGGCCTGGCCCCATTAGCACAGTTTCCACTAGTATCTCTGAGGTCTGGGGTGGTGCTGATGAGATCCCCGGAGACCCAGCTATCTTTGCTGCTTGGGCTCCACCATCCATCCCCCCTGCAGAGTCCATAGCCCCCCTTTTCTACTCCAAGTCCTCAAATAAACCCCCGAGGCCCTCCTGGGACAGCCAGATGCCCAGTGGCAAGAGCCAGGTGTGGTGGCCCATGCCTATAATCCCAGTACTCAGGAGGCTGAGACAGGAAGATCACAGGTTCGAGGCCAGCCTCAGCAACTTCAGCAAAGCCATCAGCGAGATCCTGTTTCAAAATAAAAAAAAAAAAAGAAGAGGGCTGGAGGCATAGCTCGGAGGTAGAGCACCCCTGGGTTCAATCCCCAGTACCAAAAATAAAAAATAAAAAAACTGCCCCGTGGTTCCGGCCTTGGTACTTGGGCATTGGCCAATATCATGATATCCTCAATAATAAAAGAAGCCTCCGCCTGCTCAGGAAGGGCTCTGAGCCCTGTGTGGACGGTGCCTTGTTTTACCCTCGTCACAATTCTGAAACCACGTGCCCATGTCACCTCTGAATAAACTAAGGTCCCGATTGCTTTCCCCTGAAGCCAACCTCAGACAAGGGCTCACTTTATTTAGGAGATAATACCAGGAAACACTGGTAAGGATGAGAGGAAGGAGGCAGGGGAGGGAAGAAAGTCATAAAAGGACGAATCATCAAGCAAAGCCACACTGTGGTCTGTTTGGAGCGTGATCCCCCGGGGAATGCTGGGAGCCGTGTAGAATGTGCTTCAGTCTTTCTAACTCAGGGCCGAGGGCGGGGACGTTGTCCACCGATGATGGCGGCTTCACTGAGGGCAGCTTGCAGGGCGCCTGCGAGCTCCTGTCTCACTCACACAGCAGAGGCCTGGGGTTTTCAGTAAGCAGCCCTGAGTGTGCAGCGAGGGCCTGGTCAGGTGTCTTCTTTCCCAGGCTCAGAGAGGGGGAGATGCTTGTTCAAGGTCACACAGCTTGTGAAAGGCAGAGAGACGATTTGAACCCAGGTTCATCCAATCCCAGTATTTAACCCTCAGGGTAAGCATAGGACCAGGACCAAGGTTTGGGTCTGTCGGGAGTGGGCTCTGCAGCTCAGTACCACTGTCCACCACACCAAGAAGCCCTTGACCCTTGTCCAGGACAAGGCCAGGAGTGGCACCAGAAGGCTCCTCTTTTCTATGGAAATCCTTCCTTTGTCCCTTGGCTGGCTGTGAGGATGTTGGGGAGATCAGAAAGGTTTATTCTACCAAGAGAAGCCGGAACTCCCGAGGACTAAGAAAAGAAACAGCAGTCGGGCTGCAGTGGTACACACCCATAATACTAGTACTTGGGAGGCTGAGACAGGAAGATCACAGGTTTGAAGCCAGCCTCAGCAACCTAGCAAGACCCTCAGCAACTTAGTGAGACCCTGTTTCAAAGCAGAAAACAAAAAGGGCTGGGGGTTTAGCTCAGAGGTAGAATGTCCCTGGGTTCAACCCCAAGGAAGGAAGGAAGAAAAGAAGGAAGGAAGGAAGAAGGAAGGAAGGAAGGAAGGAAGGAAGGAAGGAAGGAAGGAAGGAGATGACAAAGCCTAGGTCAAGAGGATGAAGGAGTGAATGAAGGAGTGAATGAGCCAACGGTGTCTCAAAGCTCAAATTCTCTGCAGCACCCAGGCCTTTCACTTCCTCTCACGACTCCACCCGCCAAGCCCAGAGCCACCACCCACAGCCCACAGGCAGCAAATGTGTCATTTTGGTCTGCATGTCACCATGCTTTTAAATTTTTGAGCTCTGTCAACATTTAATAATTACAAAACTTTGTATCACATAAACCTTAGATTTTCAGCCTTGCTTGAAATAGCAGAAGCTCTGACAAAATGAAGCCCGCCTCCCTGCCCGGTGCCCAGCGGCGGCTGTGCCCTGGGGCCAGCCATGGACTCTCTGGTTTGCCACAGCCTGCAGCACTCCCTCCTGCCTCCCTGACACGCAGGCCGACCACTGGAAGCAAGGAGACTGAGAGCGGAGCACCTGGGGCTGGAAATCTCGAACCCTCAGTTCACTCTTGCTGTGTGAGCTCCTCCTCACCTCTCTGTGCCTCAGTTGTTTCCTTTGTGGGTGGAGGAGCCATACGGGTGACTCAGAAGCCCTTCGTCCCCACAGTGTCCCAGAACTGACAGAGAGACCTGGGGAGCCCGCTGGTCCTTCCTTGGGGTGGGGCTTTGTCCGGGCAGAGGCAGAGCCACAGACTGCACACTGCTGACCCTCAGGCTCCAGGTGCTCATGAGGGTCGGCCAGCTACCTGCTGCCCCTGCTCGGCTGCACACTGAGCTTTTCTCCAGCGGGGAACACACTGAGGGTGGTACCCCTCAGACAGACGGGTCACTGCTCCTGGGTCCCACAAGCACGCCTGGCTGGTGGGCAGCAGGTGCAAGAGCTGGGCGCGGCCTCCGCTCCCACAGACCATTAGTGAGAGAAGGAAATGGCCTGTAGCTGTAGCAGAAGGCAGACCGCTCACCACAGTACAGCCCTCATCTCCGCGGGCAGTTTGCACACCCAGGAACTCATGGAGGGGTGGCTGCCAGCTGGACTCCTGCAGGTCAGCTCCCCACGAAGTCATCAGGAGAGAGAGTAGGGGCGGGGCTGGCTCCAGTGGCACCTGTCCAGAGTGGAGATTCTTTTTTTTTTTTTTGTGGAACTGGGGATTGAACCCAGGGGCGTTCTACCTCCAGGCTACACCCCCGGTCCTATTTTTTATTCTTTATTTTGAAACCGGGTCTCACGAAGTTGCAGAGGGCCTCACTAAGTAGCTGAGGCTGGCTGCAAACCCGGATCCTCCGGTCTCAGCCTCCCAAGTATACTGGGACTACAAGCGTGCTCCACCATGCCTGGCTCAGAGTGGAGATTCTGAGTCAGAGTAAATTCAGCCCAAATGCTCCAAGGGCCTCCTCGGTGCTGGGCACTGTGCTTGGAGTCCAGCCAGCTACTTCCTAAACATAAGCTAATATTATCTGTGTGTGTGTGTGTGTGTGTGTGTGTGTGTGTGTGTGTGTGTTGGGGAGGTTTACTGGGGATTGAACCTAGGTACATTCTACCTCTGAGCTACATCCCCAGCCCTTTTTACTTTTTATTTTGAAACAGGGTCTCGCTAGGTTGCTGAGCATCTCACTAAGCTGCTGAGGCAGTCCTCGAACCTGCGATCCTCTTGTCTCAGCCTCCCAAGTACTGGGATTACAGGCATGTGCCACCACGCCCTGCAGCTAATATTACCTTGGTCTTTGTCGTGTTGATTCTCCCAAGTGACCTGATAGGTCTCTGTGATCCTCTGCCACCTCCTTTATTCTTGCCAGAGCCGGGGCCTCAATCAGACGGTGCCCACACCCAGTTCCACACTCTCACCCGACCCCCCCACCCCGCGGCCGGCTCCCAGCATGCCCCACGCAGCCCCATGGCGCTGTCGGGCTCCGCGAAGCCACAGCCTGCCCTGACTCCCACAGCCAAATCGAGTCAAAGACCAATTAATATTCTGATACCTGTGGCCGGCTGAAGTGATGTAGCGCTGATGATTTCTTTTTCCATCTCACTCCAACTGTGGTTTCGCTTTTTTCCCAGCCCTCCTTTGGTCAGTGGTTTTAGGGGCACTAAAGTTCACTTTTGTGGGTAACCTGCACTGTTAGCTGTTGATTTAATTAACTCAGCCTTTCTCTTCCTTGACCAGAACAAGGCCGGCCGGGCTGCTCTGCAGACACCCATTTGGACTGGAGGCGGCCGAGGTGCCTGGCGGAGGGCGTGGGCACACGCTTGCTCGGCGGAGCCGCCAGCTGCGAGGCCCCCGGGCCCGGCTCCCGCTGGATGGCCAGGGGACGGAGGCTCTGGGATGTGAACCCAATTACTCAGGATCACAAAGCCGGCCAGGAGCAGAGCTGGGCTTGCAGGCCGGGCACGCCGTGTCCACGATCCACTGCCTTGGAGACCGTTATCCCCAAAAGGCATCTCCCTGTGTCCAGAAGAGGCAGGGAAGAAGCTGGGGGGCTGGCAGGGGGTGAGGCCCAGGAGGACTCCAAGGAGGGGGCAGGCAGAAGTAGCGATCTCCCGGCCTCCCTCACAGGGTCCTTCCTCATGATGGAGCGAGCCAGAGTCTTTCTACTTCCTCCAAGAGTTTCCAGAATCCTTGCACAAATCTCTCAGTGGTCAGGTGAGGGAACATCCAGCCTTCAACAGAGAGAGACAAAGGCCTCTGCCCAGTGGAATTTCTGGTTTTTTTTTTTTTTTTTTTTTTTTTTTTGCGGTACCGGGGGATTGAACCCAGGGGCATTCTACCTCCGCGCTACACCCGGCCCTATTTTTTTTTTTTATTCCTTATTTTGAAATGGGGTCTCACTAAGTTGCGGAGGGCCTCACTAAGTAGCTGAGGCTGGCCGCGAACCTGGATCCTCCAGTCTCAGCCTCACAAGTACTGGGATTATAAGTGTGCGCCACCATGCCCAGCTTGCCCAGTGGAATTTCTACCCACAGAAGACCCCGGGGGTGGAGGAGCAGGAGGGAGAAGGGGAGCCCAGGAACATACACCTGAGGTGGCTTTCAGAGGAGTGTTTACAACCGAGAATGAGCAGGGCCCAAGAAGGCAGTGAGAGTTACAGGAGACCCGCTGTGTGTCTTGGGGCAAGTTCCTCTCCCTCTCTGGACCTAGGGTACATTCAGAGAAGCTCTCCATGAGCGGCCCTGGCCCTTCCAGTCTGGGAAGCGAGTGTCTTACAGGACAGAGGAGGATCCTCAGCTGGGGAAAGGCCCTGTCTCTCCCTTTCCCATTCCATTTTCTCCAGGAAGCTGCCCACCCTCACCTGTGCCCGTTGCCCTGCCCTGTGTCCAGGGCTCCGCGAACATTTTTTTTTTTTTTGCCACCAGGGTGAATCGTCAATTGATTTGTTATTTATCCCACTGACAACAAAGAGAGTGAAAAGGTAATAATTCTGGGCCCTGGGGTAATTCAATTCCTGTAGCATCGTCAGCTACATTAACTTACTTCCTGGATCTCAATTCAATTAGAGCAACATTCCCCGGCATTAATAAATCAATACTCATGCCATTTGGATAGATTTCGAATGTCTTTCATTATACATTGCAGGCCGGGCTGGCTGTGGAGTTGGAAGTTAATGGGACGGGACAGGGCAGGTGGGGCTGCTCGGGGAGAAGCTTCCAGCCGCTACCTCTAATTGCCTCTGCTGAAGAGAGGGCGTTAGTAAAACAGAGGCCTGGTTAACTGAGCCGAGCCCCTGGGAGCCACAGCAGGTTGCAGCTCCTGTCTGGGTAGACCCGAGCCACGCGGCGGAGGGCTGCAAGTGCCCGCCCGTGTGCGCGTTCTCCCCACCTTCTCACTCTCCTCCAGCCTCCTCCTCTTCCTTCTCCCACCCCTCCTCCCATTCTTCCTGTTCCTCCTCACTTCCGTCCTCCTACTCCTCCTTCCAACCTTCCTCCTCTCCTTCCTCCTCCTTTCTTCTAATTTTCTTTCCACCCTTTTGTTCTCCCCAGAACGTTTTACTGAGCACCTACTAGGCAGTAGGGCCTAGACCAGCTCTGGGCTTAGATAGGTGCACATCATACCTGTCCTCCAACCTTAGAGACACACATCTAAACAATAATTACGGCACCGTGTTCCAGCGTGACAACACCAACAGTCACCCGGATCTCTGGGCAAGAGAAAGCCAGAGCGAGGCTCCGGGATGACGCAGGCAGGAAGGCCTGGCTCTGCGGCGGGGAGGGTGTGGGAAGGAAGGTCCTGAGGAGCCAGTGCCTGGGTAGGTTTTGAGGGAGGGGACCATGGACAGGAGATGTGAGGGGATCAGGAACTGTAGAGAGCCCATGGAACGGAGGACCCCAGGGCAGGGGCTGCGGGCATGGGTGTGGATCCAAACCACCCGGGAGGCAGAGGAAATCACAGGATGCTCCTCTGCACAGTCTCACCCAGGAGGTCTGGGAAGGAGTCAGCAATTGGGGCTGGCAGCCACGACAGGAAAGACGCCTGCTTCATGGAGTAACCTGCACCTCGGGCTGCCAGAGCTGGCCGCGAGGCCAAGCAAGTCCCTACCGTTGAGCCTTTCTAGGTCTGCCACTGAATTTCTCATCTGATGATGGCCCCAGAGGGGAGGGAGAGGAAGTTGTCTTCCTTTGAGGACCAATTGGGCTGAGCCACAGGTGCAGCCTCCACCTTCTGAGCCTGCTGTCCCCTCCCAGGGTCACCTCCCCAACATCCATAGGGTTGGCTCCTCTCCTTCTGCATTTGTATTCATTGCTGCCTAACAAAGTACCCCAAAATTTAGTGGCTTAGAAAAAACATTTAGCCAGGCATGGTGGTACATACCTGTAATCCCAGTACTTGGGAGGCTGAGACAGGAAGACTGCAGGTTCGAGGCCAGCCTCAGCAACTTAATGAAACCCTCTGCAACTTAGTGAGATGCTATTTCAAAATAAAAAGTAAGGCCGGGCGTGGTGGCGCACGCTTGTAATCCCAGTACTTTGGGAGGCAGAGACCGGAGGATCAGGGTTCGCGACCAGCCTCAGCTACTTAGTGAGGCTCTCCGCAACTTCGTGAGACCCGGTTTCAAAATAAAGTATAAAAAAAAAAACAGGGCCGGGGGTGTAGCGCAGAGGTAGAACGCCCCTGGGTTCAATCCCCGGTACCGCAAAAAATAAACAAACAAATAAATAAATAAATAAACAATCAAATAAATAAATAAATAAATAAATAAAATAGGGCTGGGGGTGTAGTTCAGAGATAGAATGCCCCTGGGTTCCATCCCCAGTACTGAAAAACCAAACAAACAACAACAAAAATTGACAGATGTGGTTGATTCCAGCTCAGGCCTTCTGATGAGGCTGCTGTCGGATGTGCACAGGGCTGGAGCCTCTGGAGGTTTGTGTGGAGCTGGGGAGGTCCCCTCCCCAGAGGCCGAGTTCCCATGCTGTTGGCGGGAGGCCTCGGCTCCTCACTGGCTGTTGGGAGAAGGGGCGAGTTCCTCACCATGGGCCTCTCCAGGGAGCTGCCCAAGGGCCCTCATGGCTCACCAGACGGCCCCCCTGGAGCAGTGATCCAAGAGAGTCAGTGGACTTAGGAGGCCGAGACACAAGGATCACAGGTTCGAGGCCAGCCTCAGCAACTTAGCAAGAACCTCTAGTACTACTTAGCAAGATTCTGTTTCAAAATACAAAGGGCTGGGGGTGTAGCTCAGAGGTAAAACACCCCTGGGTTCCATCCCCAGCACCAAAAGAAAGAGAGAGAGAGACAAACAGACTGACAGAGAGTAGGCCAGGAACTACAGTGGAGTTTATAACCCACCGTAGCAGGCATATGCCACTGTTTCTGGCACATTCTATGTGTTCAAAATGAGTCACCAAGTCCAGTCTACACTCCAAGGGAGGAAACTTAAGCTCCATCTCCTGGAGGGAGAAAGATTGAAAAACGAGCGGACGCTCTTTAAAACCACCGTGTGTTCCCTCTGGCCTCGTCCAAGCATCCTTTCCCAGGGACGGCCTCCCGACGGCCTCCGACGCGCCTGTGTGTGGCAGCCCCGGCTCCCAGCCCTGGCCCGCCCTGCTGGCTCCTCTCGCTGGCACGCGGCACCACTTGACATCCTATTTTAATTATCGATCTTTTTTTCGTCGGCCTCTGCTCACTAGCATCGGCTCCTTGAGATCAGACACTGTCACTCTTGGTCACTGCTTGTGTCCCTTGCACTGGAATGGTTCCTAGTATCCAGGAGGTGCATAATAAATAACTGTCCAATGAGAGCAAGAGGGAGCTGAAGGAAGAGCTCTGTCCGGGGCAGTTCTGGTCCCAAGGTGGCCATGGGCCTTCGGTGTGATGCTGGGCACACCCGCACCCTGCCCGGCCTCGGCTTCCCCATCAGATAGGACCGTGCTGGATTCATTATTCCATTTAACCAGCAGGTCCCAAGCACCTGCCATGAGCTGCACGGTGTTCTGGGCCCCGGACAGAGCCAGCACCTGCCCTCGTGGGCTGACCCTCTAGAATAAAGAGTCCTCCCAGCCCCCGTGGCTCCTCCCTCCAACAGATGCGGCTCTGGACTGAATCGTGACCCCCAAATCATGTTGAAGGCCAATCCCCAGTGTGATGGTATTTGAAGACGGGCCTTTGGGAGGGGATCAGGTGGACCCTCAAGATGGCCCTGGCGGCTTTATAAGAAAAGAAAGAAACATTCCTCCTGCACTGTGGGGCACAGTGCGAAGGCGGCCGGGGCCAGCCAGGAAGAGTGTCTTGCACACCTGGAGCAAGTTGCCACGCACCATGATCCTGAACTTCCCGGACTCTAGAACAATGAGAAACAAACGCCTGATGTCTAAGCCACCCGCCTGTGGCATTTTGTTATAGCAGCCAGAGTTAACTAAGACAGGGGAGTACAGCCAAGTGCACTGCCTGAGTTCAGAGGTTCACAGGTTCCACACTAGACCTTGCATTTAAAACCAGGATTCCCCCGTGCAGGGGTGGAGGGATGACCACCAGAGGGAAGGGCGTCTTTAAAGCCAGAAGAAGGGGTCTGGGAGCACGAGCTCATGCTCACCTCCGGGCCTTTGCACATGCTGCTCCTCCTGCCCTCAGCTCCTGCTCCCCATCCATCACTTGTCTCTCTGGCCAGCTCCTCCTGGCTCTTTGGGTCTCAGCTTCAATGCCACCTCCTCAGGGAAGCCCTCCCTGACCTGAGTCTGTTTAGGGGCCTCTGCGGCTCCCAGCGCCTGGAGCTGCCTGGATGAGTGTGCACTGGGCTGAAACGGTTCCCTCACCATCCGTCTGCACCCAGCCTCTCCCGTGAGCACCCGAGGGCAGGACCCTGCACCGGCACCTCGCTGCTGGCTCCATTTCTAGATGGGCTGGCTGCATCCAGGTTCAGTTCTTTGCCCAGGTCACCCACTGCTGATTCTCTGGGCTGTGGCACAAACCCAGGCCCGTCAGACTCCCAAGGGTGCGTTCCTTGTCTCTGCTCCAGGGATACAAGCTCCGAGGTGTTTTCCCAAACTCCTCCCATGTACCTCCACGCTCACGACTCAGTGCAAGAACTGAGGCCCAGAGTAGCCATGCGATCAGACAGAAGGCACACAGCACAGGGAGTTGCTGCCAGGGCCGGAACCCAACTTGCCCACTGCCCTGGCCAGTGCCGAGGCCCCGAGGGGGGAGCTCCAGAACACCCCAGGACTGGCTCACCTCATCCAGCCCCTCGCTATGGGCACTGGCCGGGTGCTCCGCCCCCCTCTCCATCCCTGCGAGGGAGTGGCATTGGTCCTCCTTCCCAGGTGAGGACACGGAAGCCAGGGACGCCAGGGCGCGTGGCAGGGAAGTGGCAGAATGGGGACTTGAGCCTGGGCCCCTCCGCCCTTGACCACGGAGTCCAGAGCCCCCTCAGAGCTCTGAGCAAGTCAGGTCACTCACTCGGTCTCCATTCACTCGCTCATTTGATAATAAATACCATGTCCCTGGGGCGGACGGATAATCCACAAACTCAGGAAAAGGTGACTTCCGAGGCAAGTGACTTAAATGGAGGAAGCGGGGAGAGGTGACGGAGAGTGGGGGGCACTTTCTTGGACGGGTTGCTCTTCTCTAAAGAGGTGACATGTGAGCTACAAGCTGAGGGACAGGGAGGCAGCCACTCAAAGATTTGGGTGTGGTGGTGCCCACTTGTAACACCAGGAGGATCGCAGGTCCAAAGCCGGCCTCAGCAACGTAGTAAGGCCCTGTTTCCAAATAAAAAAAAAATAAAAATAGGGCTGGGAGTGTAGCTCAGAGGTAGAGTCCCCTGGGTTCAGTTCAATCCCTAGTACCAAAAAAAGAAAAAAAAAAGGATTTGGGGAAAGGCCCCATTTTGAAAAACAGAAAAAGCATGTTAGAGGCTGGGCGGAGGAGGGGAGGAAGGCCGGCTCGTCTGCAGGGCGGTGTGAACGCAGGCTGCGCCCTGCGCTGAGTCTCTCTATTTTCTAAAGAACCCATTGTCGTGAGTGACTCCATCTTGAGAACAAGGGCCGAGGTAGACGACGCCACTCCTTGTCTGTACAAGTGACGACTCCGCCTGCACAGGCAACCACAGGCACAGCGTGGTAAGTTAACTGGACTGATATGCACAACTACCTGTGAATTAGCACACTAAATCAGTAGCTGTGTGGGTAGATCAACCCCATCTCAGAAAAACCAGGCCCCAAGCTTATCAACATGCCAGACGTAACCCCCTCACCCGAGACTCATAAAACGAGGAGCGCCCCAAGAATGGACGCGGCGGCACCCTGACACTATCATCCAGGCACTCGGTGAACCTCTGATTCTCTGTCCTGGCCGTTTCTCCTGCTTGTGATTACAATGCAGACCCACTCCCGGCTGACACTTGAAGCCAATGCTCTGAAACTGCCGGTCCGGTCCCCCTTAAGAACTCTGGGGGACTGGGCCTTAAAACTCTTGTCTGACCACCCACAGCGACTCTGCACCCTCTCTGCTGTGGGCCTTCGTCCTGGCCAGCCTCCTGCCCCCTCTTAACCCTTTCTCAGCCTTTCTGTAGCCTATGTGTGTCATCGTGTGAAGTGTGATGTGTGACCTGAGCATCATAGATCTTAGAAATCAAGATTGGAATAAAAGAACTTGCCATCGCCTCTGTCATGACTCCAAGGGAACCCTGGGTATTTGGGTGAATTGTCACGGATGGAAGTGGCGTAGATCGTGAGTTTATTGTTATACAATAAATTCTGACATTGTGGAAAGACACAAATGTGTTTGGTCTACGTGAGTGACATAGGTCGCCACGACAGTGGGGGACTGGGACCCCAAGGAGCCACTGCTGCCTCCAGGCAGGCGGCCTCAGTGGATGGGTGGATCATGGGCCAGGAAGAGAAGCACTCATGGCTGCTGGGTGCTGGGCGAGGCCCCCAGCTGAGGCTTACTGAGTCAAGGAGGCCTGTTGGCAAGACCGTGCTGGACCGCGACTGTGCCAGGGGCCTGTGCCACCCCTGGGCTAGGGAGGGAAGGGGGCTGCAGGCCTGTGGCTCCCATGTGGGCCTCTGGAGGCGCCGCTCAGGGAGGGGTCTGGGGTCCCAGGCTCACTGCCCAGGCACGAGGCTGTGACCCGCTGCAGGGGTTCGAGGCCTGGCTGCTTCCCCTGCCCCCACACCAGGCCTGGGCTAGACCAGGGCCTTCTGGTCCTCACAGGTCCTGGGAGAGACTCCTGCCCATGGCGGCCCCTGCAGAGGCCGCGCTGTGGCGCTGGCCCACACTCAGCCCCTCTCGGCAGTCCCCTCTTCTCCACCCAGGTCTCTGGACGCAGAGCTAGCAATGCCCTCCCCCAGGGAGAAGGAAGGACCAAGGCCCATCTGGCTACTTTATGACTTGACACAGGTTTTGACCCCTAGTGGGTGGTGGCCAGCGGTCCCCCAACCCCAGGCCCCAGGGAACCCACAGAGGGAGCAGATCCCCTGTCTGATCCTAAACTTCTCCCGAGGCCCCTGACAGTGGGAGGTACCTCACCGTGTGTGTGGTGTGTGTGTGTGTGTGTGTGTGTGTGTGTGTGTGTGTGTTACTGGGGGATTGAACTCAGGGACATTATACCTCCAAGCTACACTTCCAGCCCTAATTTTTTTTGAAACAGGGTCTCACTGGGTTGCTGAGGGTCTTGCTAAGTTGCCAAGGCTGGCCTCAAACCTGCAATCCTCCTGTCTCAGCCTCCCAAGTACTGGAATTACAGGCGTGCATCATCATGTCTGGCACTAAGACCCTTCTTATTCTGTCGTTTGCCAGTTCTGAGATTCTGCAACTCGGATCAGCAGGACTGCAGCTTTGGCTACCTTGGAAGCCACCGGGGTGAATTGTGTAAGCGGTCTAGTGGATTGCTCCCTCTCCCCTGGCGGGTCACACCTCCGGCCCTTTGCCTGGGCCTTCTCAGCCAGGGACACCCTTCCCTCGCTGGAGACCTCCGTCATTCACACCGCACACGGCCACTGCACACCCCGGCATGTCCCCTCTGGCAGGAAGCAGTTCCTGACCAGCAGCCCTCTGTGTAAAACTGGCTTCCCGTCCTTCACGCCTCCTCGGCCCTGGCGCACTCCCAGGATTACACGCAGACCTCTCCATCGCCGGCATCTGTGTGTGTCCTAGAAGCTCCTAGAAGACAGTACCTGGCTCTGATCCATTTCTGTGCCCAGCATCAGGCCTGGCACGCAGTAGGAAGAGTAAGAATCTACTGAACAGATGAATGAATGAATGAATGAATGCATGCATGCATGCGTGCTAGGCCACAGTCCAAGGCAAATGGCAGCCCACAGGCCTCACCCATCCTGCTGAGAGCCGGCCCCTGCCCGGTCCCTCTGCCCCGCAAGCGGCCCGGGCCCACCTGGCCACTGGAGTCACTAATGAGCATTGATTCCGATCGGTCCCATCCATCACGCCGCCGAGCGCCTTTCCTTAAAGAACATTAGGGAGCAGATGTATCATCGGTGACTGGAGGCCCAATAAAGCAGGCACCTCGCGGAATTTAGTATTCAACTCGCAAAGGCCTTAAAAGCACTTTTCAATTATGAATGGCCTGGGGGGAGTCGTTCTTTCTTCGCCGGGGGATGAATAAAGATGGAAAATAATAGCATATCAATATTGTTGCAACTTAGCAGGATTAATCTGGAAGAGTTAAAGCTGTGGCTCCTCCCTGCTGCCCCTGCGCAGGTACATGAAGGCCTCGCCAAGGTGACCTTCACCGGGACCCCCCACAGGCAGAGCCGCCTCCCAGGTGTCGAGACCCCTCTCTACCTCCCCAGGGCCCCACCCGGAACATTCCCTGGCTCTGAGCCATGCTCCTTACCCACAGGGCTTGGGGTCACCTTCTCCAGGTGATCGCCAAGATTCGTACCGCGTTTAGGGTTTAAAAGGGTCTCTGTCCTGGCTGTGGTAGTTACTCACGTCTACGTGTGTGATGACATGTCATAAAATGAAACGCCCCTCAAAAAATAGTGCATGTAAGCCGGGCGTGGTGGCGCACGCTTGTGATCCCAGTACTTGGGAGGCTGAGACAGGAGGATCACAGGTTCGCGGCCAGCCTCAGCTACTCAGTGAGGCCCTCTGCATGTTAGTGAGACCTGTTTCAAGATAAAGAATAAAAAATAGGGCTGGGGGTGGAGCTCGGAGGTAGAATGCCCCTGGGTTCAATCCCAGTACCACGAAAAAAAAAAATAGTGAATGTAAAAGCTGGGTCAAAGTACATTTCTAGACTATTTCTGCAACTTCTTGTGACTTTTAAACTATTTCAAAAGAAAAAGTCATAATAGAAAATACGAAAAATTTAAAAATTTTAAAAGCAGCTTTTGCAAGATGAAGGGAATGGGTCTCCCTTGTGGAGGTTTACATAGATGCAAAAACTTTTCCAGTTTTGCCCTACCTGGTGTGGTCGGTGGAACACGGCCACCATCACCACCATCAAAGGTGTCCATGTCCCAGAGCCTACGAGTAAGTTGGGTTACATGGCAAAAGGGAATTAAAGTAACTAATCAGCTGACCGTGGGGTGGGAGGTTATTCCCCCGATAACCACAAGGGCTTTGTAACTGGAAGACGAAGTCAGGAGAGTCTGTCAGAGAGAGATTTGAAGATGCTACAATGCTGGCTTTGAAGGTGGAGGAAGGGGTCCTGAGCCAAGGAACATAGGAAGCTTCTAGAAGTTCCAAAGGCAAGGAAACAGTTTTCCCTACAGCCTCCAAAAGGAGCACAGTCCCACCCACACCTTGATCTCAGCTCAGGGAGACCCATGTGGGGCTCCTGACTCTGGAATTGTAAGATAATAAATGTGCTTTTGAAGCCACTAAGCATATGAGAATTTGTTACGCCATCATTAGGAAACGAATGTACCTAATAATCACTATTTTCAGATTACATAAGCACCCACTCTTAGACTCAGCGATTTCATTCCCAAAGAAAATCTTTGGTCTGAATTAGGACACAGCTGTGGTGTGGAGAGATGCACAGGAATATTTGTGGTAGTATTTTTTTTAATAATCCAACTAGAAATCAGCCAAATATCCATCAGTAGGAGATGGGAAAATGTACTGCGGTATATTCCTGTAATGAAATGTTACACAGCAGGGAAGACATGGGTGGAGTTCATAGCACAATGTTGAATGAAAGAAGCAAATATCATAAAAAGTCATAGAATAGGAGTCATATATATATATATATATATAAAGCTCAAAAATAGGCAAAGCTTTAAAATGCATCATAAAGGGCTTTTAATGAGTAAAACTATTTGGAGAAGAAAGTGAATGATTAATATAGAAAGATAGGAAGGGATCAAAACTCAGAAGGAGCTCCCGGGGACACTGATTTCTTGAGCTGATTGGTACAGATACTGGCATCTATATTATGATAATTATTATAGGTATTATATTAATAATTACATGCTTCTGTAATTATTGTTGCTTAAATTGTACATGTATGATATGAATCCTTTTGAGTGGATGGTGTAGTTTATGATGAAGTAAACATTCCTCAAGGATCCTGGCTTCTCAGTGCTCGTCGGATCCTTCCTTGCACTGTGAACAAGGCAGGATAGGACCTACACCTTCACTTTATCATTATTACTATCATGGGTACTGGAGATTGAACCCAGGGGCATTCTACCTCCAAGCTACACCCCTAGCCCTATTTTATTTTTCATTTTGAAACAGGGTCTCACTAAGTTGCTGAGGCTGGCCTCAAACCTGAGATCCTCCTGTCTCAGCCTCCCAAGTACTGGTATTACAGGCATACGCCACCATACCTGGCTTTACCTTTGTTTTAAAAACTGGGAAAACTGAGCCTCTGAGTCATTAAGCAACTTGATCCTAGTTACCTGCCTGGTCCCTGAGCCTCATCTCCAAACACGCCCCATCCGGCTATGCTCTAGCCTTGCTGAGTTCGAGGAAGCAATGAGGGAACAGAGAAAAAAGGAGTCTCTTGCTGGCTTTTGAATTTCAGAAAGGAAAGTCAAAAACTTTAGGTCATGCAAAAATGTTGGAGATTATATGAGGAGTGAAAGCAAACTCCCCACCCTCAGATTCCTTAACGACTCCTGGGCCGATGAAAGCGTGGAGGTGTGTAGTGGGGTGACCTGTGGGGCGCAGGGAGAGACGGGAGTGGAGAGGAGCTTGTAGACTGTGGCTCTCTGGAAAGAGAGGGCCCTGCACTGTATTACCCCCAGACCAAGTATTAGGGGAGAAAAACAGAGCATAAGATAGCTTCATGGGATCTGAAAAACAAAAATCTATAATCTCACTTCCAGACAGCAGCCAGGGAGGCAGTAAGACCTCAGAGTCTACGGCTGGGCGGTGTGTGGGCTGGGAAGACCTTGGATAGCTTTGTTGTACTTCCTAAAGCTGGTTTGGGGTAGAAGGCACAAATAACCAAAATCTGGGATGAAAAAACAAGGAAGATATCACTGCAGAGTTTACAGATATTAAAAATATTTTAAAACCAATAAGAAGATATTGTGTAAAGTTTTACACTAATAAATTTGATATTTCAGATGAACTGGGAAAATTCCTTAAACATAAATTGATAGAAGAAGACATAGAAAACCTAGATAGTCCTATATATTTTAAAGAAAACATATCCATTATTTTAAAGTCCCACAAAGAAAATTTTAGGCACAGATGGCTTCTTTGGTGAATTCTTGCAAACACATCAGGAAGAAATGATGACAATCTTACACAAATTTCTAAAGAATGGCTTTAAAAAGAACACTGTATAACACATTTTTTAAGCCAACTTAACCTTGATACCAAAGCATTGCAAGAAAGGGAAAGGCTCAGTTGTTCATTTCTTTTTTGGGGGGGTACTGGGGATTGAACTCAGGGACATTCTACCTCCAAGCTACACCCCAAGCCCTATTTTTTTATCTTTATTTTGAAACGGGGTCTCACTAAGTTGCAGAGGGCCTCACTAAGTAGCTGAGGCCGGCCGCGAACCCAGATCCTCTGGTCTCCACCTCCCAAAGTACTGGGATTACAACCATGCGCCACCACGCCCAGCCCTTCTCTCTCTTTTGCTTCCCAGCCTCCACCAGGAGGTGAACATCTCGCTCCCCTCTATACTGCCCACTATGATGTTCTCCATCACCATGGGCTCAAAAGCAACAGAACTCACTGACCATGTACGGAAACCTCTAAACCATGGGCCAAAATAAGTCCTCCCTCCTTTAGGTTGATTTTCTCAGCTATCACTTCTATTCAACACTGTCCTGGAGATTCTAGCCAGAGAAATAAGACAAGAAAGAGAAATAAAAGGACTAAGGATTATGAGCCAGGCGTGTTGGCACACGCTTGTAATCCCAGTACTTGGGAGGCTGAGACTGGAGGATCCAGGTTTGCCGCCAGCCTCAGCTACTTAGTGAGGCCCTCTGCAACTTAGTGAGACCCTGTTTCAAAATAAAGAATAAAAGATAGGGCTGGGGGTGTAGCTTGGAAGTAGAATGCCCCTGGGTCTAATCCCCAGTTCCACACACAAAAAAAGGACTAAGGATTATAAAGAAAGAAGTAGGAGATAATGTGGTTGTGTTCATAGGAAATCTAAAGTAATTTATAAATAATTAAAATTAATTGGCGAATTTAGCAATAATTGTATTTTAATCAGCAACAATAATTAGAAAATAAAATGTAAAAATAAATCATTTACAACAGAACCAAAGAGATCAAATAACTGAAAATAAATCTAAAATGAGATGTATGCAACCGATAAGGAGAAAACTATAAAACATTATTCAGAGAAATAAAGGACTTGAATCAATGGAAAAATGTATACCATTTTCATGGATTAGGAGATTCATTATTATAAAACCATCTATTCTCCATTAGTTGATCTGTAGATTCAATGCAATCCAAACACAGAGCCCAGCAGGATTTTTTTTTTGTTATTGGAAAATCTAAAAATTAATTCTAAAAATTAATTAGTTAATTCTAAAAACCTTTATGAAAATGCAAAGGTCAAGAATATCCAGGACAATCTTTAAGAAGAATAAAGTTAAAGAATTTAAACCACTGCATATCAAAGCCTATTCAAAAGTTAAAAGAAATTATAACAGTGTGGTATTAATACAAGGAAAAACAGATCGGTGGAACATGAAAATAAGGAATATTCTATTTCTTGCACTTCTAAGCTTGTGGACTGATTTTACCCACTACACAACCATAGAGCCACAGGGTATCTAATGGGTGGGCCGTGACTTGTCATGGGGACCAGGAATGCTTCCTTGAAGAAATGATAGACCTGACATCTAAAGAAAAAACCAGAAGGAGCATGTGCAAAGGCCCTGTGGTGTAGGGAGCCTGGCCTGTTCAAGAGGTTGAGAGAAGGCTCTTGGGCTGGAACATTGAGAGGGAAGGAGTCAGGATGGGAGCTGTGGCCAGAGAGGCCAAAGGTCAGCATGGGCTCTAGAGCCACGGTAAAGAGTATGGCCTCATTTCCACATTCATAAGGCTCTTCATACCTATTCAGAGTCTTCCTTCCCACAAATCTGTGAACTTTATCAGGGCCTACTGTGTCTGCATCACAGGTATAATTCAAATCTGCAGTGTCCCCGAAGGCTCGGCCCCTGAGGTGCTATTGGGAGGTGGTGAAGCCTTAAGGGGTGGGGCCTGGTGGGAGGTCTTTAGGTCATTGGGAGGAGCCTTGACAGAACCTGGCCGTTCCTCTTCTTCTCTAGTGCTTCCTGGCCCTGAGATGAGCAGTTCTGCTCCTGCCATGCTGTCCTGCCTCCCCACAGACCCCAAAGCAACGGGCCAACCCGTCACGAACTAGAACCTCCAAAGCAGTGAGTCAGAAGAAACCTTTTCTCTTTACAAGTTGCTTACCTCAAGTTTTCTGTTATAGTGGCAGAAGCTGGCTGACTGTCACCTTGGTAGCCGTGGACGGTGTGTGGAGGTACGCGATGGATTCGGGAGATGGCAACACTGGGACAAGAGCTGGGGCCAGTGATGCCCAGGGCTCTTTCTGTTCAAGACTTTGCTCAGGTCCTCTCTGTCCTCTTCATTCATTCATTCATTCATTCATTCATCTATTTGCGGTACTGGGGATTGAACCCAGGGGCATTCTACCTCTGAGCTACACCCCCAGCCCTAATTTTTTATTCTTTATTTTGAAACAGAGTCTCACTAAGTTGTGGAGGGCCTCACTAAGTAGCTGAGGCTAGCTGCGAACCTGCGATCCTCTTGTCTCCGCCTCCCAAGTACTGGGATTACAAGCGTGCGCCACCACACCCAGCTTGCCCTCTTCCTTTAAATACAAAACCCAGGAAACCCTTTGCTTTCCACACGGGATCTTAGGCAATGCCGCCTGCCCTCTCCTTCTTCCCAAGAATGTGGGTGCCAGAGGCCAGGGTCCTGCACATCTGTCCCAGCTCCTGACCTGGCCCCAGACCTCAGGAGGAATCAGCAGATACTTGACAGATGTATCTTGCCGGTCCGTCCTCAATCCCAGCTCTTCCTCTCCCTCCATTGTGACCCAGGCCATTCGACCCCGCCTCCCAGGCTCTGCTGCCTGTCTGTGAAATGGGGACGCTAATACCTACCTTACCCCGAGGACTCCTCTTAGGACATGAGAGGAGGTGGGGAAAGTGCCTGGTGGAGTCTGATTCGTCCTAAATGCTCAAGAAATGTTAGCTGCCATCACTACCATTACTCTCGGAGGCTCAGTTTTCTCATCTATAAAATGGACAAATAAGAGCCAGCTGTGGTGGCGCACACCCATAATCCAGTACTTGGGAGGCTGAGACAGGAGGATTGCAGGTTCAAAGCCAGCCTCAGCAACTTAGTGAAATCCTCAGCAACTTAGTGAGATTCTGTTTCAAAATAAAAAATAAAAAGGGCTGGGGGTGTGGCTCAGAGGTAGAATGCCCCTGGGTTCAATCCCCAGTACCAAAAACAAACAAAAAGGACAAGTAAACAGATAAGTCAGGGAATTGTATCCATGGAGACTTTCATGATCTGCCTTATATATTTCGGTAATGGTTAGAATCACCCACCGGGCATTTACTATTTTATCACTTCAGCATGAGTAGTTCTTACCCACTGCGGTTGTCAGGAAGCTTAAACCGGGCAATGTATTCAAAGTCCGTAGCACAGTTTCTGGTGAATTTGTCTGTTAACAACAATCCCCAGAGGCCCCCACTGTCCGGGAATCAGCCTCTCGGCAGGCCAGGTCCTGCCTGTCCATCCACCAGGTGACTTCTTAGAGACATTCAGGGATTCCCTGGCTATTGTCAAAAGCACAGACACTCTTCCCACCTCCATCTGTGCCCCTTTCTCCCCGGCCTTTTTCTGAGGAACATTTCTTTCTGGAGTCTCCAGCCCAGGATAAAAAGGATGACAACATTTGGTGGCTCCATCCAGGCCCTTGAACACCAATCCAGAAAAGTAGCTTCAGTCCCGATGCCAATGTGTGTGTGTGTGGGGGGGGGATACTGGGGGTTGAACCCAGAGGCATTCTACCTCCAAGCTACACCTCCAGCCCTATTTATTTTTTATTTTGAAATAAGATCTCGTTAAGTTGATGAGGGCCTCACTAAGTTGCTGAGGCTGACCTCGAACCTGCGATCTTCCTGTCTCAGCCTCCCAAGTACTGGGATTACAGGCGTGTGCCACCACACTTGGCTAAGATAATCCTGTGTTTAAGTGAGGGAGGGACACGGGTGTGAGTTAGCAGCCAGTACTTCTGGTGGCAGAGAGAACCCAGGGTGACCAGAAGGCCAAGGTCCAAGCACCCTGGGAAATAGGCCCTGTGGTTCACGTGGACTCGCAGTGGAGAGAACCGCAGCCAGAACTCACCCCAAGCTCAAGGCCACGCTTGACAAAGACTAGACGACAGGAGGAAGGCCGTCCTCCACCGCCTCCCTGGCCACGGCCCACTGCCTCCCGCCTGGCTTCGGGCGGGTCTCTGCGCGTCTGCTCTTGTGTTAGCCGGGCAGGGCTGTGCTGGCCGCCTCCGGGGCTCATGGGCACAGAGACTTCTTCCTGCACATCGCGGGTCACAGGCGGCTCTGACAGCTTCATCTCCAATCTGCACTGGTGTGAATGCAGCAGGCTCCTTCTAGAACACTGCCAAGGGTTAGAGGAGGGGAAAGAGACACTACAAATCAGGAGATGCCTTAAAGCTCTGTCCTAAAGTGACATGTCACCAGGCATGGTGGCGCACGCCTGTCATCCCAGTACGTGGGAGGCTGAGACAGGAGGACCGCAGCTTCCAGGCCAGCCTCAGCAAGCAACTTAGCGAGATCCTGTTTCAAAGTAAAAAATAAAAAAAGGTTGGGGATGTAGCTCAGAGGTAGAATGGGTCCAATCTCTGGTACCACCAAAAAAATAAATAAAGTGGGACTGTCTTGGTCAACATTCTTACTGATATAACCCAAGACAGCTCACCTCACAACTTAGAGGAAGGAAGATTTATTTGCTCACAGTTTTTTGGAAATTCCAGGTTCAATCCATGTGAAGCTGGTATCTGTGCATCTCAGGGCACAGGGCAGGAAGGAGAGAGAGAGAGAGAGAGAGAGTGCAAAGCTCCGCTCTCACTTCGTGAAGGCCAGAAGCAGAGAGAAACAACAGCAAGGGGATTGAAAGACACAAGCACAGTCCCTACAGCCACAACCCCAGGGACCCACCTTCTGCAACCACACTCCACCACAAATCCATTCCAATGCCTTATCCACTGAAGAGATTACAACCGTCATGACTCAAATATATCAACCTGAGCGCTTCAGGGGACATTCTGTATCTGACCATAACAGGCACATGTCACTTCTATCACACTTCGTTGACCAAAGCAAGTCTTATGACTGACCCTCACGCCCAGAAGGAAGGAATGTATGATTCTCCCACAGGGAAGAGAAGCCGATCATTGAGACCACTAATACCATCCACGCCTGCACCCACCTCCCATCTAGCACCAACTGGTTTTCAGCAAAGCAGATAAGAGTGAGATTTAAAAAACATAAAACAAGCTGGGTGTGGTGGCGCCCGCTTGTAATCCTAGTACTTGGGAGGCTGAGACAGGAGGATCTGGGTTCACGGCCAGCCTCAGCTACTTAGTGAGGCCTTCCACAACTTAGTGAGACTCTGTTTCAAAATAAAGAATAAAAATAGGGCTGGGGGTGTGGCTTAGAGGTAGAATGTCTCTGGGTTCAATCCCCGGTTCCACAAAAAAATTTAAAAAACATAAAACAAACCACCATGTCCTTGCTTCAAACCTGCACCTTTCATCCTCAGAATAAAATCTGAACTCCTACCAGGTCTGGCCCTGCCTCCCTCACACCTAATCTCCCATCACTGCCCCGCTCTCCCCCTTGCTCAGCCACGCTGGGCTGATGAACGTGCGAGCTCTTCCCCACCACAGGGCCTTTGCATGTGCCGCCCCCCCAGGCCCAGGTCAGTTCTTTAGCCCAGTCCTTTCCCAATTTTAAGGGCTCACATTAAATGTCACAGCAGAGAGACTTCTTTGACCACCCACTGGGATGCTGATTTATGCCCTTCCTGACACTTAACAAGCTGAAATGTTGGGGTTATGTAATAGCACTATGGTTTCTTGAGTGTTTCTTATTAGGAGTGTATGCATCTATCCTGTTCCGCACCGTGCCTCTAGCTCAGTGGGAGATCAGCAAACGCTCCTGGCAGGAACGAAAGTCACATGGGAGACAGGAGGGTGCAGGCCTGGCTCAGACAGCCCAGGGCATTTAAGCTTCCCCAGGATGGCATCTCAGGGAGGGCAGCGTGGGCCTGAGCCTCGCCCGTGCCCTGGCCTGGCATATCCACTGCACGGCCCTCGGAAGCAGGAAGCGTGGCACAGGACACCTCAAAGATAAAAGCAGATGCCATCACTGGACGCGGGGCCACCCTGGGCCGGGTGCTGCGGGCTGCACCCCCCACCATGTCCTGCACGCGCACTGTACACTGGGGAGGTGGCTATCACAATCCCTGGTGGACGGATGAGGAAACTGAGGCATGGGGCAGTCGGTAGTTTTGCCTGTCATGGCCGTGCAGCTCACAGCCGGAGGAGCTGGGTTTTTTTGTTTTGTTTTGTTTTGTTTTGGTACTGGGGATTGAACCCAGAGGCATTCTACCTTCAAGCTACACCCCCAGTCCGATTTTATATCTTATTTGGAAACAGGGTCTCACTAGGTTGCCGAGGGCCTCACTAAGTAGCTGAGGCTGGCCGAAAACCTGCGATCCTCCTATCTCAGTCTCCCAAGTACCGGGATTACAAGCGTGCGCCACCACGCCTGGCTGAGCTGGGGTTTTTGAACGGAGACTGGGTCCAGGCACTGGCCGGGTAGTTCTCCTGCGCCACCAGCCAGTTTCAGAAGCAGGGGCCATCTGGATACCAGTGGGACACAGATGAGCGGACTCCACAGGTGCCCGCGTCTTAATCCCTACACCTGTGAACAGTCAGCTCCACGGCCAGAGGTCTTGGAAGGTGACTCAGTCAAGTGTCCTGAGGCAGGAGGAGAATCCTGGATTGGTCCCAGCATGCACTGGGCCGGCCCGCATGAGGGAGGCAGGTACGTCAGAGTCAGCGGGGGACAGAGGACGCTTTGCATGTGGAGGAAGGACATCGTGAGTGTAGGGTCCCGGGCGGCCTCTGGCAACTGGAACAAGCAAGGGGCCAGGTTCTCCCTGGAGCCTGTGAAGGACCGCGGCCGTGAGACGCGTGACCCGCAGAGCCGTCTGCGCGTGAGCGAGCGCTGGTCCGAGCCAGAGAGTTCATGGTGATGTTAGAGCAGCAAGGGGAAAGCTCACAGCCTCTCAGGGTCCTGGCGGCGTGCTTGTCCCCCAGCTCCCGCACGAACATCATGGGTCCCTGACCACGGGAGCCCAGCACAGGGCAGCGTGGCACTGGGAGGTGCTCCGTGACTCCTTGGTGGCGGGTGTGAGAGAGAGAGGGATTCACGGTGAACCCCAGAGGAGGGGGCTTGGGAGGACATGAGGGTGAGGCCCAAGGGAGATGGTGGGTGGGGTAGGAGGGGCCCAAACACCAGCTCCTGGGTGATGCAGAAAACCCAAATCCCACTGCTGAGAGGCCCAGCTGAGGCCGACGGCTCCCATTCACACACGCAGTGTGAGACCAGAGAGAGCCAGTGACTTGACCAGGGTCGCTCAGCAAGCTGGGCCAAGATGGGAGGAGAAATACCACCCGACTCCCAGTCAGTCTTGTTCCCACGCCTCCGCCAGCCCAGGCCACCTGGGGGCAAAGATGTCCCTCATCCAGGGACCTGGAATGACGGGGTTCCTGACAAGTGGGGGCTGGAGGCCACGAGCAGGCGGGTAGGGAGGGGCGTGGCGCTGACCACAGCAGACTCCTAACCCACGGGCTGTCCCTCCCGCGGAGCAGGAGATGCGACAGGAACGGGAGCCTGGGTCCAGTCCCAGCTCTGCTAACGCGGGTCTTTCAGCAAGCTCTTCTCTCTGAGCCTCGATATCACTGCTGAGGGATCAAACTTGATCTGCAAGGGCCTTTCCGGCTCGTGTGTGGTGGGATCTGCCCTCAGCCCTGTCTCCTGTCCCAGCTGGGGCCCGTGTCTCCTCAGCACACTCAGCTTCTCTCCTGGCTCTGGCCTGGGGCATGGGCATAATGGTGGCCCAGGGTTTAGAGACCCCAGTGTCCTGACCTTTGCCCCCGCCCTCTCCAGCTTGCCAGCACAGTTGAACCTCCAGCCCACCCTCCCTGGGGTCAGAACAGCAGAAACGGGGGATCTCAACCCAGACAGGGGGCTCAGAGGACTCAATGCCAAAAGGAATCCGGCCTGGATGCTGCGTCTCTCCGGCCCCTAGCTCCCCATCATGACCACCTGGCCCTCCTCTTACACCTGCTATGACCACGCACACCCGGGCCCCCAACCTTTGGCTCCTGTGCCCTGCAGGCTGGCCCAGACCTTCTCCCAGGGCCTCAGGAGCCTCGTGACTCCTCCCAACCCCAGCCTCCTGGTATCCTTCAGCTCCCCAAACCACTCAAACCTCATCCCATAGAGAAGCCTACAAAGAAGTTAATCCTAACACACAACCCAGCGGGCCAGGCACAGTGGTGTACGCCTGTAATCCCAGTACTTGGGAGGCTGATAGAGGAAGATCGCAGGTTTGAGGCCAGCCTCAGCAACTAATACACAACCCAACGCACAGAGAGACTCTGCAAGCGCCTGGGGTTCACACAGCAAAGGCATGGCACCTTAAAAGTCAATCTCTTCACCTGGGACCCCTCCCCAGCACCCCTGCCACTACCCGGTAACTCCCTCTGACTGCCTGAAGGACGGGGAGAGCAGCCAGGCCCCGCTGACCGATGTCCAAGACCACAACGATGCTATTCTTTCCTCGAGTGAGCTCCGCCCACCCCGTGCCAGATTTAGCCATTTAATGCAGCCGGGCGCTCCAGCCTGGCCTCTGAGATCAGCTCTGGAGCGGGGCTTTGAACGCCTGCCCAGAGCCACTCAGCTGAAAACACGGGAACCAGAAAAAAAAAAAATCGACCACATTTAATGGAGCCGTCAGCGGGCGGGCTGAACCGTCCATTATGCGGCCCTGTCCGCCCAGGGAGCCCGGCCACGTGGCCGCCGACCGCAGCATTAAGGCGACATTAGCCCGCAGGCCAGGCTGGGGGAGGAGTTGCCAGAGTCCCAGGCCCGGGGCCCAGGGCCCCAGGGATTCTCCATGCCACTCCACAGGCAGCAGGCTCATTAGATAAGTCTATCCCTTCCGGTCTCAGGACCCGCTCAGGGACAAGCCTGTGTGTGTCTTAAAGGCCTGAGACCTGCAAGGGACCACAGAACCAAAGGGGGTATCAGCGAGGCACACCTGGGGACCCCAGTCCCCGAACAGTGTGCTGGCTAGGGCCTGACATGCCAGCAAGGTGGCCGCTTCCCTTTTGCTATTTAAGAGTTGCCCTCCTGTAGAACGTCCCTGGGTTCAATCCCCAGTACAAAAAAAAAAGTTCTCCTTACCATCCAAGTTGCCCTACAACAGTCTCTCCAAATCTGTCCCAGGAACCTTAGGAGGCGCCGTAGGAAGCCCAGGGGAGGAGGCTCAGGAGTCAGGAGGGTTTGGGAAGCGCTGAGAAGGCTGGTTCCCTCTCGAGAGCTACTAGTAAATGCTCCGAGAAGTCCTGCGGCTGCGCTGGGTTCTCTTTCACTTGTTTCCCAGACTTGTTTGACTCTAGAACCCTCCCCTTATCTTGGCAGCACACCCATGACTGTACTGAGGGGCTAGTGTCCCCAGGAATGCCCTTTGGGAAATGGCCCTCTGGGGGTCTGAGTCCCTTTCCTTCTCTCGATCCCAGCTGTGCTCAGAGGCCCCCATGGCGAGGCTGGTGGAGGCCCGTGCAGAGAGTAAGGGTGGCTCTGGCCTTCGGGTACAGGGGGACCTAAGGCTCAGAGTGACAGGTGTGCCGGGAGTCAAGGAAGGGAATGTAGCCGTACCTCTCGCTGGAGGGGCGCGGATGTCCCCGGTAAGGCCAGCCTGCGTAGTGCACAGAGCACTTGGATTTCTCATTGAAGAAAGGTAGGATTCCCCCACCCCCCGCCCCATCAGAGCTCCCACCCTGAGTGCAGACACCGAACCCTGCTCCCTGGAGATTGTTTCTGCAAATTCCCCAGCTGCCCCAGGTCCCAGTGTGTACCCCAAACAGACAGCCAGAGACCTGGCTTCTCCTCCCGCTCTCCCCAGTGAGCTGCTTTGTGACTGGGGTGGGGAGCTTCAACCTCTGTGCTGGTGGCTGCAGGTCTGGGCCCTCGAGCCCCCCTGCAGGGCCAGGCGGCTTCTGCTGCCTCCCAGGAATCTTGGGCCAATGGCTACAGATGCTCCAGGGTCCCGCCAGGAGAGGTTTGCCGAACACCTTCCCGCTGCCCCGTGCGGGGTGCCGGAGTGTCACCCGTGTCCTCCTGAAGGCCTGTCTGCAGCCGAGTCACCGCGGTCTGCAGGGAAGCAGTTGAGTGAGCACAGACCGGATCCGCCAGCTACAAGAGGAGAAAGCTGCAAGACCTCGAGCCCCTTCCATGGGGACTTTCCCGGGCCACAGAACTCACAGTGCGACAGACTGTGTTTTCCAAAGACGGCCACACAACAGTTTCCACCCACATGTCCTTCGCACACTGCGACCCTGACTGCACGCCCCCTCCCTTGATCCTGGGTGGGCCCAAGACCATCCTGGAAGTGTGACTCTGGGGACTAGGTCATAAAAAGCGACCTGGCTTCCACTTAGCCCTCTGAGGACGCTCCCTCTGGAACCTGGACGCCACTCTCAGCCAAAGCCCAGGCCACATAGAAGGACCGCGTGTGACAGTCCCAGCTGAGGACCCAACAGACACCAGCCTCAACTGTCAGGCATAAAATTGAGGGAGACTTGGAGATGCCTCAGCCTGGCCACAGTGCAACCACAGCTGCAGACAAACCTCCGCCCAGGCCACCCCGCTGAGCCCAGGAGCTCCCAGCGCACAGATGACACCAAACTGATTGTCACCCCTGTCACCGAGCTGCAGATGACACCGTACGCAGTAGTGGATGACCAGGATGCCTACGCATAGCTTCTGCAAACCCCCTTTGCAGGGTAAGGGGCTGCACAGTGGGAGTGGCCCCTCTCTCTCTTCTGTTGTTTGCTGAACCAAAGGACATACCAGCTCGTCACATGACGGTGATCCACAGCAATGGCTGAGACCTTCCAAAGCCCGCGCCCCGCTGAGGTCTGTGTGAGGAGAGGTGCTGTTGGCCAGGATTGCCAGTTCAAAGCCAACCTCAGCAACTTAGCAAGACCCTATTTCAAAACAAAACAAAAGGACTAGGGATATTGCTCAGAGTTAGAATACCCCTTGGTTCAGCCAGGCGTGGTGGCACACACTTGTAATCCCAGTACTTTGGGAGGCGGAGACCGGAGGATCCAGGTTCATGGCCAGCCTCAGTGTGCTCCCTCTCTCTCTCTCTCTCTCTCTCTCTCTCCCTGTCTCTCTCTCTCTTTCTACCTAGTGAGGCCCTCCGCAACTTCGTGAGACCCAGTTTCAAAATAAAAGTATAAAAAAATAGGGCTGGGGGTGTAGCGTGGAGGTAGAACGCCCCTGGGTTCAATCCCCGATACCACACACACAAAAAAAATACCCCTTGATTCAATCCCCAGTACCAGGAAAAAAAAAAAGCATTTCCTGAAGACTGAGGACATCTGAATAAAGTATAAACTCTGGCTGATACTAATGTTGATACTAATTATAACAAATGTTCCATACTTATATATGCTGATAAGAGAAACTGTCTAGGGCATATCGGCACTCTGAATAATTTTCAAAGTAATTCTGTAAATTTAAAACTGTTCTAGCCAGGCGCTGTGGCCCACACCTATAATCCCAGTACTTGAGAGGCTAAGACAGGAGGAGCACAGGTTTGAGACCAGCCTCAGCAACTAACAATTTCTAGTTAATTAGAATTGCTTTTCCATACTGAATATCTACCATATGCCAGGTTTTGATGTATGTTCCTGAAATACGCAAAACATCCCCACCAGTTAGACATCAGGAACCCTGTTTTACGGATGAGGAAACAAGCTCAGAGAGGTGGGTACTTTGCCCAAGGCTGCACAGTACCCTGATTTGAGGCAGTTCCCATCCCCAGGCGCCTCCTCTCTCTCCCAGGCTAGGCCCGCCCTTCCCTAGCCGTGTCTCTGCAGGCAGCTTTCTGTTCCTCTCTGAACCTCGGTTTTCTCATCTGAGAAATGGGATGGAGATGCAAGGTCATTACGAGGTGTGGAGGGAACAGGCAAGGACTGGACTTTGGTGACACATTGGCGTCTGCTTACAGAGGGGACACTGAAACCCGGCGTGGTGCGGTGACCATGGCCAACCCCCTGTCCCCCTACTTTTTCTGCCTGGGTGCTGTAAGCCTGTCTCCACTGATCTTTCAAGGGCTGGCTGGTGGGCAGGGCGCCAGACAAGGTCAGGGACATGGAGTGGCCAAACGGCCCATGTCCCCTGGTCAGACCACCCTCCCCTCAGGACAGTGCCCTCTTCACAGGAGGAGGCCCTGGCTGCTGGGCCCCTGCAGGGAGCGTCCACTGGAGGGTCCTGGGGGAGGATGCCCCTCCTCTGCAGCTCCATCACATCCCCACCCCGGCAGTGCTGCGTCCTCCATCTGCCCTCGCCCTGCTCCGCCTGCAAGACTGAGCCGCCTGTGACACAGCCGGGGGCCCAGGAGGGGAGGCGCAGGAGCAGGTCCTGGGATGCATGGCGCCGCGGGCTGGAACACTACACAGGGCTCGCAAGCCAGTGTCCACGCCCTCAGATGAGGCCCAGAGAGGGAAGGAGACCTACCCAAGGTCACACGGTGAGCAGATGGCTGATTCTCAGTCTAGCCAGCATCTGGGGGGTGGGGAGGATGGAGAGGCCACCCTGGACCCCACAGTGCCTCAGTTTCCTCTTCTGTGGAACAGGGATAGTAACAGTGCCTGCCTCCCAGGCTGCGCCAGGGTACAAGGAGTTAACACCCATGAGGTTCCACCCCCACTCCCAGGTCCGAGACTTCGGGGTCCACCCTGTCCATTCTGCCAGGACACAAAGGAGAAGGAGCCCCTCTGCTGGCCTCTCCCAGCCCATGCACTTAAGGTGGGGCTCCGCGTCCTGGCCCCTCCCCTGCCTCCTCCCTGGGGCTGCCTCTGGAGACAGCTCCCCAGGTTCTTGAAATCCACATAGCTCAGGACTGGGCCAGGACCCTCTCTGTTCCTGTCTGCCTCCCATGCCAAGAGCCCCACCCTTACGGCATGACTGTGGCCCAGGACATTGATGCATCTACCCAGCACTCATTTATTGAGCTCCTACTGTATGCAGGTCCTGTCATGGGCATTGAAAAGACCTCAGCGAACAGGACAGGGGCTGGGGAGACATGAGAGGACAGACCGAGGTGAGCCCCACGACGGGGGCTAGAATGTGGCCCTGTGGGGCTGGGGAAGGGCCTGACTCGGCTCGGAGCAGCAGGGGCTGGGCAGGGCAGGCCACCTTCCCTGGAGCTGCTGGTGGCTACGCAAACACATGACAGATGCCTCGAAGCGAGCCAGATGTTGTTATTCTTTTAGTCAGCAGATGTTAATTGTGCATATACTACGAGCAGAGCACTGAGTGAAGTAGACGAGGCTCCTGGGCTGGCACCCCAGCAAGGGCACGCAGTCAGCAAACCTGCAGGCGGATAAATGGCAGCAGGTGCTGGTGTGCATGGAGGGGAGAGGGGGCAGAGCATGGCGGGTGGAGCAGGGGCAGCGGGGGCCGTTTGGGATCAGGTGAGCAGGGAAGTCCCCCACAGAGAAGAGCCTCGGCAGGGACCTGGAGGAAGCGAGGGGCCCTGTGGATCTCTGAGGGAAGGTCTCCAGGCAGAGGGCACAACGCGGGCAGAGGCCCAGGTGGAGAGCAAACATGGCTGCCTTGTGGAGCCGCTACGGGCACAGCCTGGGCTGGCGTGTGAGGGCACGGGGCAGGTGAGCGGGTGCTGGATGGCCACGGGCTTTGGAATGCAAGAAGAAAACTCTGGACTTCCTCCCAAGGGCAGCGGGAGCTACAGAAGGGTCCTGTCAACAGTCACACTCAGGTTTCACCTGTTCACACCAAACAGCGACCTAGACCTCCAGCCCCCTTGCAGGGCACGTCCTGGCCTCCCTGTCCCCAACGCCACCCGGCTGAGCCTCAGTCCACCCCTGAAGACTAAACTCCCCACCCCCACCCCACCCCCAGCTGCTGCCGGAGGATCCTGAGAGCCACACAGGACAGACGAGGGGCCAGCCAGGCCGCGTCACCTCTCGCAGGCCAGCAGAGACGCTGTGCTACGGGGCACACCCAGAGGTCTGCGGTGCCGGTCCCATGGACCCACAGGCCAGAGCAGCCCGACGAGGCTGGGGTCAGGAGCCCCAGGTCCAATTCTGACCCTTCCGTCCAGCCACCATGTCAGTCTGGGGAGCCCTGTCCCTCTCGGGCCTCAGTTTCCCCAGGAGGAGGTCTCTACTTTGCCCTCCTGTCTCCGGGGCAGACTGGCCTCGGGTCTGACCTCCCTGCTCGGGGACCTGGGCGCTTCCCTCCAGGGCCTCCAGAAGCATCCGCTGGATTTTGGTGGCTCACCCAGGGGCCTGAGGCCTCTTCTAAAGCGCCATGTTCCCGAGGCCAGCGTCTCCCTGTGCCCCTCCAGCTCCTCTGTCACTGGCTGCAGCTGCCACAGGGACGGGGAGGCACTCATTCCACTGGAGGCCCGACCCCACGCTCACTTATTTCAGACATGACCTTTGATTTCTCGGGTAGAGTGTAAATTACATGTCGCCAGCATAAAATATTAAATCCAATTTATACTTAATTATTGATGCTATTATGTATTCCGTAGTAATGGCATCAGAAATCTCAGCCCCCGGCCGCGCCCAGTAAATAGCTTTTTTGCATTAGAGGCTCCTTGAGGTAAGAAATCTTGCTCCGCTCCTTCTTAACCGTATGATTGATGATTATGGGGAAGTTCGTAAATAGTCTTCCAGAAATATTTCTCTGGTCGTCCGTAGCTCCGAAGGAAGGGGGGGCGCGCTAATTATCGGGGCGGCCGGGCGGATGCAGCCCCCACCGCCCTTGAGAGCCGCAGGGTTGAGGGTTGGCGAGATGGGGACGGTTTAAGCGGCTTCGGTGGGGGCGGAGCGGACCACAGCGGTCTGCTGGAGGCTTCGAGTCACATGTAATCTGCGCGTGGACATCGGGGTTTGGTTTTTTATTGAAACATTAATAATTCCGGTTTGTTGTAAAATATTCATGGTTCCTGTTGCTGTCTTCAAACCCGCTCTCGGCCGCTGCTTTTAATTTCCAGCCCGGCCCGTGCAGGCCTCTGCCGTCGACCACCCATGGCTCCGTGCAATTTATTAAGTGGGGGTAACGGTGGCCATCGGGTGGTCAGAGAAATCGAGCTCAGGGTTTCTCTGCAGCAACTGGTCGCGAGCCAGGAAGGCCCCGGAGCAGCGGGGCGGCCGCTGAGCGAGCACTTTAGGAGGGAGCATTTTCCAGTTAAGTGGATGTCCAAGCCACCAACACAGCTGGACACTGGAGGAGACAGAGGCAGAGGGTAATGAGGAGGGAGGAGAAAAGGCCACTCACATGGTGGGACAGCCCAGGGCAGGGGACAGCGGAGAGGAGGGGCAAAGAACTCAGACTCTGGGGAGGAGACGGAGGTCCAACTCCGCCGTGCCTGTAGCCAGCTGAGTGAGCTTGGTAGGTGATTGAGGCAACCTCCCTTCTCTGGGACTCAGTTTCTCTTCTGGAAAGTGGACAGCCATGACAGTCAGTGTTGTGGCTGGGTCTGTGTCACCTGCAGGGCCCGAGGGCACGGGAGCATGGAGAAGCCTCCAGGACCTGGAAATCCAGCCCTTACTGGGAACAGGTGAGGCCATGGCTGCGGGATGTCCTACCCAACCTGAGACACCCCCAGAACCCCGCCCCACACATTCCAGGCCCCTCCAGCTGGGGCCTGCTCCTCCCCCACCTCCTGTCAGGCTCCGCCCCCTCCCAGATTTCCCTGGGGATCCTGCTAGGGTACGGCCCACCAGAGGCCAAATACAATCCCAGATTGTAACCCTAGAAACAACCCCAGCCGCAGCGGCTTCTGCAACACAGCTTTATGGGTAAGAAAACTGAGGCCCAGCCGGGCGTGGTGGCGCACGCTTGTAATCCCAGTACTTTGGGAGGCGGAGACCGGAGGATCCGGGTTCGCGGCCAGCCTCAGCTCTTGCTGTCTCTCTCTCTCTCTCTCTCTCACCCTCTCTCCCTGTCTCTCTCTCTCTCTCTCTCTCTCTCTCTCTCTCTCTCTCT
>PVJS01008389.1:0-53260 GCA_004027185.1 Glis glis | reverse complement strand
AATGCACGTGGCTAGTATTTTATTTAGAATTTTTGCGTCTATGTTCATTAATGATATTGGTCTGTAATTTTCTTTCCTTGAGGTATCTTTATTTGTCTTTGGTATTAATGTGATGTTGGCCTCGTAAAAAGAGTTTGGAAGAATTCCATCTCTTTCAATTTCACGGAATAGCTTGTGAAGTATTGGTTTTAGTTCATCTCTGAAGGTTTTGTAAAATTTGGCTGGAAAGCCATCTGGACCTGGGCTTTTCTTTGATGGAAGACTTTTTATTGCTGTTTCTATCTCTGTGCTTGTTATTGGTTGATTCAGTTTTTCTGTATCCTCTTGGTTCAATTTAGGTAGGTTGTATGTGTCTAGAAATCTTTCAACCTCTTCCATGTTTTCTATTTTATTGGAATATAAGTTTTCAAAGTAGCTTCTTATGATCCTCTGGATTTCTCCACTATCTGTGGTGATATCCTCTTTTTCATTTCTGATTTTGGTAATTTGCGTTGATTCTCTCCTTCTTTTGGTTAGGTTAGCTAGTGGTTTGTCAACCTTATTAATCTTCTCAAAGAACCAGCTTCTTGTTTTGTTGATTCTTTGTATTTTTTTTTATTTTCTATTTCATTAATTTCTGCCTTGATTTTAGTTATCTCCTGCCTTCTACTGGCTTTGGGCTGTGACTATTCCTATTTTTCAAGATCATTGAGGTGTGCCATTAGGTTATTTATGGGGATACTTTCTGTTTTTCTTATGTAGGCACTCAGTGCTATAAATTTCCCTCTTAACACTGCTTTCAAGGTGTCCCACAGATTTTGATATGTCGTGTCTCTATTTTCATTAAATTCCAGGAATTTTTTTATTTCTCCCCTTATTTCTTTCCTGATCCAGTCCTCGTTCAGTAGTGTATCGTTCAGTCTCCATGTACTTATGTGATTACTTTTTGTCTTCCTGTTGTTAATTTCCAGTTTCAATCCATTGTGATCTGAGAAGATGCAGGAAATTATATCACATTTTTTGAATTTGCTGGTGCTTGCTTTGTGACCCAGTATGTGGTCTGTTTTGGAGAATGTTCCATGGGCAGCTGAGAAAAATATGTATTCAGGTGTTGTTGGTTGAAATAATCTGTATGTGTCTATTAGATCCATTTGGTCTATAGTTTTCTTTAGGTCTGAGCAATCTTTATTCATCTTTTGTCTGGAGGATTGATCTAGTGGCATGAGTGGTGTGTTGAAGTCTCCCAATATTATTGTGTTTGGGTCTATTTGGGACCTGATGTCCCGAAGACTTTGTTTTATGAATGTGGGTGCACCCACATTTGGGGCATAAATATTTACTATTTTTATATCTTCTTGTTGGATTGTTCCTTTTATTAATAAGAAGTGACCCTCTTTGTCTCTTCTGATGTGCTTTAGCTTAAAGTCTGTGTTGTCTGATATAAGCGTTGCTACCCTTGCTTGTTTTCGATCTCCGTTTGAATGGCATATCTTTTTCCATCCTTTTACCTGTAGCATATGAGTATCTTTGGCCAGAAGGTGAGTTTCTTGTAGACAGCATATAGTTGGGTTATGATTTTTGATCCACTCTGCCAGTCTGTGCCTTTTAATTGAGGAGTTGAGTCTTTTGATATTCAATGTTATTATAGAGATATGATTTTTGTTTCCTGTCATTTTGAGTTTTATTTTGTGTTTGCTGTAGTGACAAATCTCCTTGTTTAGTTGCATACCTGGTGGAGTTCACATCTCCTGTGGTTCTGAAATTGCTTGTTTTTCCTTCTTTGTGGTTTATTTCTTTTAGGATTTTCTCTAGTGTTGGCTTGGTCCTCATGAATTCTTTAAATTTTTGTTTATCATGGAACATTTTTATTTCTCCATCAATTTTAAATGATAGCTTTGCTGGATATTTCAGTCTTGGTTGGAAGCTGTTTTCTTCCAGGGTCCGGAGTACTTCGTACCAATCCCTCCTGGCATTCCTGACTTGGGTTGATATGTCTGGGGTGATTTTTATTGTTTTGTCCCTGTATGTCACCCATTCTTTTGTTCTTGCTGCTTTTAGGATTCTTTCTTTGGCCTTTATGTTAGTCATTTTAATTATTACATGGCGAGGGGAGGTCCTTCTTCAGTCCTGTCTTAACGGTGTTCTATTTGTCTCCTGTATGTGTATATCCAAATCTTTCTCTATGTTCAGAAAATTCTCTGAAATTATTCCTTTTAAGAGGTTTCTTATACTCTTGGTCTGTGCTTCTAAACCTTCTTCAATTCCTTTTATCCTTAGATTAGGATGTCTTGCATTGTTCTCTATTTCTTGAATGGCCAGGGTGTGTTGTAATATCTTCTGTATATCACTGACTGTGTTCTCAGTTTTGAATGAGCTGTCTTCCAGGAGTGATACCCCATTTTCCATGTGGTCGAGCCTACTAGAGTTGGTTTCTATTGCAGTCTTTAATTCATTTATTGACTCCTTCATTTCGTACAGAGCTTCTTTCTGATTCTTTCTTAGAGCCTCAACTTCCTCCTTCATCTCTATGCTTTCTTTGAGGCCTTTCATCATTCTGAAGATCAAAATTTGGAATTCTCCGTCTTACATTTCCTGCAGGTCAGAGTCAGTGATCTCACTTGTTGATGCATTGTGGGTGTTTCTTGTTTCCTCACTGTTCTTCATTCTTGTATTTTCGGTGTTTTCCATTTTGTGTTTCTGTTGCCTCTGCATCATCTTCCTTTCTGTGTATGAGACCTCTTGATGGTTCTTGTAGTCCCAATTGGGTCAGTATGCTGCAGGCTGTGGATCCCTCTTGTCCGGTTGGCTGGGGCATGGTATTTTGTGTGGAGGGGTACGCAAGGTCCGGAGCTTGGGTATTGGCATGTGAAGAGCACTTCGAGGTGCAGTGTTGGGTGTGAGCACTGAGGCGCGGGTGACAGTGCCGGAGGTGCCCTGTTTCCGAGGCATGGGTGCTGCGGGTCGCCCAGGCCTCTAGGGATGCACACATGCTCCGGTCTCAGGCAATGTCGCTGGAGGGTGCCTGGGCTCTGATGCGCTGCACTGAGGATTTTGAATGGGCCCGTGGGAGGTGCGGGCTCCGGGTATCGAATAGCGGCGCCTAGGGGTGCACAAGCTCTGAGGTGCGGCACAGAGTATCGCGTGTGGGTCCCAGGGTGGAGTGTGTGGTCCTAGATCTCAGGTGGCAGTGCCAGGGCGTGCCCTGACTCAGAGACAGCCCAGAGAGTCGTGCGGGTATGGGCGGCAGCACCGGAGGGTGTCCAGGCTCTGAAGCGCGGCACAGAGGCTCCCGCACCAGGGAGAGAGGTGCAGGCTCTGGGTCTCAGGTGGCTGCTCCGGAGTCCAAGGCAGGGCACAGAGGGCCACCCAAGATGCGCAGGAGGTCGCCCAGATCTGAGTCTGGGTGTGGAGGGCCCGGTGACATGGGGGGGGACGATGAGGCCCAGGGCGGGTGCAGAGGCCACCGAGGTGATGCGGGGGGGGATGCCAAGGCCTGAGGTGGGCACAGGGGCCACCGGGATGACGCAGGGGGACACTGAGGTCTGGTACTGGGCGCATAGGCCATCAGGGTGACTCTGAGGCCTGGGGAGGGCACAGAGGCTGCCAGGGTGACAAGCTGGGATGCCGAGGTCTGGTACTTGGTGCAGAGGCCACCGAGGTGACTCCGAGGCCTGGGGCAGGCACAGAGGCCACGAGGGTGACGAAGGAGGATGCCAAGGCCTGGGTGAGCGCAGAGGCTGCTGAGGTGATGCGCGGGAACGCCGAGGTCTGGCACCTGGTGTAGAGGCCACTGAGGTGATTTTAAAATAAAAATTCAGAAATTTTTATTTTATTTTATTTATTTTTTTTGTGGTACCAGGGATTGAACCCAGGGGTGTTCTACCTCCGCGCTACACCTCCGGCCCTATTTTTTATACTTTATTTTGAAACCGGGTCTCACGAAGTTGTGGAGGGCCTCATGAAGTTGCGGAGGGCCTCACTAAGTAGAGAGGGAGAGAGAGAGAGAGTCAGAGCTGAGGCTGGCTGCAAACCCGGATCCTCTGGTCTCCGCCTCCTAAAGTACTGGGATTACAAGCATGCCTCACCATGCCCAGCCAGAAATTTTTATTTTAAATAAATTCAATTTATTAATTTTATTTTTTGGTTCCAGCCTATCATATACTATTTAAGAAATTCTTGCCTGTCCTAAGGTCTTGAAGTTCTTCTATATTTTCTTCTAGAAATTCTGTTTATCCTTCTGCCTGGGGGTCTATAATACCCTCAAGTCAATTTTTATGTAAGATGTGTAATAAGGGTTTAGGTTAATTTATTATTTTTTATATTGATATCCTTTTGTTCTAGCACCATTTATTAAAAGACTATCTTTCTATATTAATTGATATTGATATCTTTATTGAAGTCAATTTATCATAAGAATGTGGCTTTATTTGAATCCTGTATTTGGTTCAATGGTTCTACGTGTCTAACTCTTGGAATTCTTTTTAGTTGTTGTTGTTGGTGCTAGGGATTGAACCCATGGGCAGTCTACCTCTGAGCTACATCCTCAGCACTTTTTCTTAATGTTTTATTTTGAAACAGGGCCTTGTGAAGTTTCTGAGGTTCTCGCTACATTACTGAGATTGTACCCGAACCTATTATTCCCCTGTCTCAACCTCACAAATACTGGGATTACAGGAATGCACCTCTATGCCTGGATTTAACTCTTAAAGTTCTAAACTTCAAAATCAAGTAGTATAAGTTTTCTAATTTTTTCAAAATTGTTTCAACTATTTTAGGTCTTTTGCAATTTCATATTAATTTTAGAATCCACTTGTCAATTTTTACAAACAAGCCATCTGGCATTTTGATTTTAGTTGCAATAATTCTGTGGGTCAATTTGGGGAGAGTTGCTCTCTCAACAATATTGAGTGTTTAATCCATAAATATGATATATATCTCCATTTATATAGATATTCTTTATTTCTCTTAGTAATATTATTTTTTAGTTTACAGTGTACAAGTATAGCAGTAGTATAAATATAGGTGTTTTGTTTAATTTGTCCTTAAGAATATGTTATTTAAGCCGGGCATGGTGGCGCACACCTGTTATCCAAGGACTTGGGAGGTTGAGACAGGATTATTGCAGGTTCAAGACCAGCCTCAGCAACTTAGTAAGACTCTTGGCAACCTAGCAAGACACTGTTTCAAAAAGATAAAAAAAAAAGAAAAAGGAGTGTTCTATTTTTAGATGCTATTGTGAATGGTATAAATTTCAATTTCCAATTGTTCATTACTACATGCAGAAATATAACATATTTTCATATGTTTTAGTATATTTGGGTATTGATTTAGGATTTCTATGTATGGAATTTTATCATTTTCAGATAAAGACAATTTTATATCTCTCTTTTAGTTCTGCATGTGTTTTAATTCTCCTTATTTATTAAATTGCTGAGGACATCCAGTACAATGAATAGAAGGGAGAGTAGACATATGTACCTTGCTCCTGATCCAATATTCCATCATTAAATATGATTGCTCTAACTTGTCAACATGGCCCTTTTTCATATTGAGAAGGTTTATGTTTAGAGCCAGTTTTTTAAATTTTGTAACATGTTTTTTTTAAATATATATAACCATATAGATTTATCCTTTATTAATTATTATGGTGCTAATATGTTAAATAATATTGTTTGATTTTCCAAGTTAAGCCAATCTTGCATTCCTGGGTAAAACCCCACTTGATAAAGTTTATTTATTTATTTACTTATTTTTGTGGTACTGAGGATTGAATCCAGGGGCATTCTACCTCCGAGCTACACCCCCCATCCTATTTTATTTTTATTTTGAAACAGGGTGTCACTAGGTTGATGAGAGTCTCATTACTTGCTGAGGCTGTCCTTGAGCCTGCATTCCTCCTGTCTCAGCCTCCCAAGTACTGGGATTAGAGGCATACACCACCATACCTGGCATCTTTTCATATATCTTGATTTAATTAGTTATTTTTAAAAAGATTATGATTTCTGCTTCTACTCTCATGAGGGATATTGATCTGTAGTTTTCCATTCTTATTATATCACTATCTGGTTTGGACATCAAGTTGATTCTGTGTACCCAGATAAGTTGGTAATATTTTCTTCTCCAGTTAAACCATGTTTTGTAGAATTAATAAGTGAAACCATCTGGGCCTGCACTATTATTTGTGTGAAGGCTTTAAATTAAAATTTTAATTTCTTTCAGACGTGTAAGGCTATGTCAGATGGCATGTTTCTTCTTTAAGCTAGTTTTTGATATTTTTTGTCTTTCAAGGAATTTATCCATTTCATCTATGTTGGAATCTTGGAATAATTAGATTTTAGGGGTATCTCTGGAAAAGAGAGTATACCCTCACATTCCTGATTAAGTAATTTTCATCTTCTTTTATTTTTCAGTTTAACTAGAAATTTATTTTATTATTTTTATTATTATTATATTATATTTATTAATTTTTGTGAATTTTCAAAGATTTAATTTTTAGTTTTATGAATTTTTCTGTTTTTTGTCTTTGAGTTCACTGGTTTCTGATCTTATCTTCATTACTACCTTCTTTCCATTTATTTCAGGTTTAACTTAATTTTCTTTTTCTAAGAAGTTTCTGAATGTGGAAGTTTAGATCATTGATTCAATCTTTTATTCTTTTCCACTATAAATATCTAAAAGTATAAGTTTCCCACTTTAAAATGATTTAGCCACAATTTTAATCTTAATTTTTATATGCTTTTATTGGTACATTATTGTCCCACATCATAATGTAAATCATATTGACAGTGACATACATGTACACAGTACTTGGTGGGCCCTCTCAGACTGCCTCCCCATACCCCCTTTCTCCATACAGAGTACTGAGATTGACATTGATATTTTCACATTTGTACATATAGCCAATGGTAGTAATTCCTTCAATGATTCTCACTCTTACCCTTTCCCTTCCCTTAGTCCACCTCCCTGGCTCCACTGAAATTTCTCCTCCATTATCTGGAGTTCTTCTGGTATCCCAATTACTCCCTAGCTTCTGCATAATGTCAATGGAAGTGATTCCTTCATTGTTTCTCCCTCCCTCCTTCCCCTAGACCACCTCCCTAGCTTCACTGCAGTTTCTCCTCCATTATCTGTAATCCCTCTAGTATCCCAATCACTCCTTAGCTTCTGCATATGAGAGAAAACATATGACCCTTTACTTTCTGTGACTGGCTAATCTCACTTAACATAATGTTCTCCAGGTCCACCCATTTTCCTGAAAAAGACATTATTTTGTTCTACTTTATTGCTGAGTAGAATTCCATTGTGTGGATATCCCATAATTTTGTAATCCATTCATCTGTTGATGGACACCTAGGTTGGTTCCATAATTTGGCTATTGTGAATTGTGCTGCTATGAACATGGGAATGCATATATTACTGTAGTTCTCTGATTTCAGTCCCTTTGAAAGGATACCCAGGAGTGGCATAGCCAGATCATATGGTGGATCCATTCCCAGTTTTCTGAGGAGTCTCCACACTGATCTCCATAGCAGCTGAACTAATTTGCAATCTCACTAACAGTGTAGAAGAGTTCCAATTTCCCCACATCCTTGCTAACATTTATTGTTTTTTGACTTCTTGGTGACTGCCATTCTGATTGGGGTTAGATGGAATCTCAGTATAGTTTTGATATGCATCTCCCTGATTGCTAATAATGTTAAACATTTTTTTCATATATTTATTGGCCATTTGTATCTCTTCTTTTGTGAAGTTTCTATTTAATTCAATTGCCCATTTCTTGATTGGGTTATTTGTTTTGTTAGTGTAAAGTATTTTCAGTTTTTTTGTATATTCTAGAAATTAGTCCTTTGTCAGAGGGATAACTGGCAAAGAGCTCCCATTCTGTAGGCTTTCTCTTTAGACTCTTGATGGTTTCCTTTGATGAGCAGAAACCTTTTAATTTAATGCCATCCCATTTATTAATTCTTGTTTTAATTTCCTGAGCTTTGGGGGTCTTGTTGAGGAAGTTTCTACCTGTGCTTATATGTTAGAGTGTTGAAACTATGCCCTCCTCGAGTAGCTTCAAAGTCTCTGGTCTATATCCAAGTCTTGATCCATCTCAAGTTGACTCCTGTGCAGGGTGAGAGGTAAGGATTAGTTCCATTTTTCTACAACTGAATAACCAGTTTTCCCAAAACCCTTTGTTGAAAAGACTGTATTTTCTCCAATGTATGTGTTTGTCACCTTTGTCAAAGATCAATTGACTATAAGTATGTGTATTTGTTTCTGTATCTTCTATTCTGTTCCATTGGTCTGTGTGTCTGTTTTTGTGCCAATACCATGCTGTTTTTATTACTATAGCTCTGTAGTATAATTGGAAATCAGAAATTGTGATGCCTTCTGCATGGTTCTTATTGCTGAGAATTGCTTTGGCTATTCTGGGTCTTTTGTTTCTCCATATGAAATTTATGACTGATTTTTATAGGTCTGTGAAGAATGATGTCGGTATTTTGATAGGGATTGCATTGACTGCGTAGATCATTTTTGGTAGAATGGCCATTTTGATAATATTTATTCTGCCTATCCAAGAGCAGGGGAGATCTTTCCATCTTCCAAGATATTCTTCACTTTCTTTCTTTAGTGTTTTATAATTTTCATTGTAAAGGTCTTTTACCTCCTTGGTTAGATTTATACTTAGATATTTGATTGGTTTTGATGTTATTATGAATGGAATTGTTTTCTGAATTTCTTTCTCAGTGGATTCATGGCTGACATATAGAAAAGCTACTGATTTTTTTAGGTTGATTTTCTATCCTGCTACATTGCTGAATTTGTTAATCAGCTGTAGTAGTCTTTAGGTTGAGTATTTTTGGGTCTTCTAAATGTAGGAGCATGTCATCTGCAAATAGAGATAATTTTGATTCTTCTTTTCCTACTTGAATTCTTTTGATATCCTTCTCTGGAGTTATTGCTCTGGCAGGAGTCTTGAGGACTATATTGAAAAGGAGTGGTGGTAGTGGGCATCCTTGTCTTGTTCCTGATTTTAAAGGGAATGCCTACATTTTTTTCTGCATTCAATATGACATTGGCTTTGGGTTTATTGTATATTCCATAATGATGTTGAGGTACATTCCTTCTATTTAAATTTTCTGCAGTATTTTTAACATGAATGGGTGTTGGATTTTGTCAAGTGCTTTTTCAGCATATATTGAGATAATCATATGATTTTTGTCCTTATTTCTATTTATGTGATGAATAACATGTATTGATTTGCGAATGTTGAATGAGCTTTGCATTCCTGGGATGAAACTAACTTGGCCATGGGGTACAATTTTCTTGATGTGGTTTTGAATGCACATGGCTAGTATTTTGTTTAGAATGTTTGAATCTATGTTCATCAATGATATTGGTCTGTAATTTTCTTTTCCTGAGGGATCTTTATTTGGTTTTGGTATTATGGTGATACTGGCCTCATAGAAGCAGTTTGGAATAATTCCATCTCTTTCAATTTCCTGGAATAACTTGTGAAGTACTGGGTTTAGTTCTTCTGTCAATGTTTTGTAGAATTCAACTGAGAATCCATCTGGACATGGGCTTTTCTTTGATAGGTTTTTTATTGCTGTTTCTATCTTTTTGCTTGCTATTGGTTGGTTTAGGTTTTCTATATCTTCTTGGTTCAATTTAGGTAAGTTGTATGTGTCTAGAAATATGTTGATTTCTTCCATGTTTTCCAGTTTATTGGAATATAAATTTTCAAAATATTTTCTGATGATCCTCTGGATTTCCCCACTCTCTGTGGTATGTCTCCTTTTTTGTTTCTGATTTTAATCATTTAATAATTTTAATAATTTGGGTTGATTCTCTCTTTCTTTTGGTTAGGTTGGCTAAGGGTTTGTCAATCTTGTTAATCTTTTCAAAGAACCAGCTTTTTGTTTTGTTGATCCTTTGTATTTTTTCCCTCTATTTCATTGATTTCTGCTCTGGTTTTAATTATCTCCTGCCTTCTACTGGCTTTGGGATTAGACTGTTCTAGGTCCTGGAGGTATGTCATTAGGTTTTTTATTTGGTGTCTTTCTGTTTTTCTTATGTGGGCACTCAGTGCTATAAATTTTCCTCTTAACACCACCTTCAAAGTGTTCCATAGATTTTGATATGTCGTGTCTCTGTTTTTGTTTTATTCTAGGATTTTTTTTTATTTCTCCCCTTATTTCTTCTCTGATCCAGTCCTCATGCAAGAGTGTATCATTCAGACTCCATGAGGTTGTATAATTTCTTTTGGTCTTCCTCTTGTTGGTTTCTACTTTAATTCCATTGTGATCTGAGAAGATGCAGGGAATTATATTACATTCTTTGAATTTGCTGGTACTTGGTTTGTGACCCAGAATGTGGTCTATTTCAAAGAAGGTTCCATGAGTAGCTGAGAAGAATGTGTATTCAGCTGTTGTTGGTTAAAATATTCTGTATATGTCTATTAGGTCCATTTGGTTTATAGTGTTCTTTAGGTCTGAAGAGTCTTTACTCATCTTTTGCCTGGAAGATCAATCTAGTGGTGTGAGTGGTGTGTTGAAGCCTCCCAATATTATTGTATTTGGGTCTATTTGAGACCTGATGTACTGAAGAGTTTGTTTTATAAAAGTGGTGAACCCACATTCGGGGCATCAATGTTTACTATCATTATATCTTCTTTTTGGATTGTTCCTTTTATTAATAAGTGACCACTTTGTCTCTTCTGATGTTTTAGCTTAGTCTGTTGTGTCGGATATGAGAGTTGCTACCCCTGCTTATTTTTGGTCTCCCTTTGCATGGTATATCTTTTTCCATCCTTTCACCTTTAGCATATAGATATCTCTGGCTGTAAGGTGAGTTTCTTGCAAGCAGTGTATAGTTGTATTATGTTCTTTAATCCACATTGCCAATCTATATCTTTTAATTGGGGAGATAAAATCTATGATATTCAGTGTTTTTATTCATATATAATGTTGTTTCCTGTCATTTTGAGTTCTATTTTCTGTTTGATGTGGTGTTATTTCTCCTTTGCTTAGTTGCCCATCTGGTGGAGTTTGCCCCTCCTCTGGTTCTGGTATTTGCTTCTTTTTTTGTCTTTGTGTTTTATTTATTTAAGTATTTTCTCTAGTGGTAGCTTGGTAATCATGACTTATTTTAGTTTCTGCTTGTCTTGGAAAGTTTTTTATTTCTCCATCAATTTTGAATGATATCTTTGCTGGATATACCAGTCTTAGTTGGAGGTTGTTTTCCTCCAGGGTCTGGAGTACAGCACATCAGACCCTACTGGCTTTAATTTCTTGGGTTGAGAAGTCTGGAGTGATTCTTATTGTTTTGTCCCTGAATGTTACTCATTCTTTTGTTCTCACTGCTTTTAAGATTCTTTACTTGGCCTCTATGTTAGTCATTTTGATTATTATGTGGCATTGAGAAGTCCTTCTTTGATCTTTTCTTGTTAGTGTTCTGAATATCTCCTGTACATGGATGTCCAAGTCTTTTTCTATGTTTGGGACATTCTCTGATATTTCTCTGAAGAGGTTTCTGATACCCTTGGTTTGTGCTTCTAGACCTTCCTCAATGCCTATTATCCATAAGTTAGGATGTTTCATGTTCTATTTTCTTGAATGTTCAGGTCATCTTGAAGTGTCTTTTCTATATTGTTGACTGTATTTTCAGTTTGGAATGAACTGTTTTTCAAAAGTGATGCTCTGTTTTCCATGTGGTCTAGCCTGCCAGTGGTGGGTTCTATTGCAGTCTTTAATTCATTTATTGACTCCTTCATTTTGCTCAAAAACCTCTTTTTGGTTCTTACTTAGGGCCTCAATTTCTCTATTAATATTTTCTTTCATTTCCTGTACACTTTCTTTTAGGCCTTTGATCATATTGATGATCAAAATTTGGAATTCTCCTGCTGGCATTTCCTGCAGGTCTGTATTGGTGATCTCTGTTGTTGCATTGTGGGAGTTTATTGTTTCCTCACTGTTCTTCATTCTGATGTTTTCAGAGTTGTATTTCTTTTGTCTTGGATTCTTTTTCCTCATTGTGTGTGAGTCCTGTGTCTATTTGTTATCCCTTTATAATAAGGTCTATGCTGGGAGCATGTATTTGCCTCTTTCAATCTGTCTCATATAATCAAACTTTTGAGTTTGTCCCACAGATCCTCTTTAACTAGATATAGTTCTTAGTGCAGGCAAATAGGAGTCTCTGATTGGCTGCAGTTCACCATGCTCTCCAGGCCTAAACTCTGTAGGGCCAGAGACTATGATGTTCTGTTCACAGCCAGCAGCCTGCTGGTTGGGACTTAATGTCTCTCAGACACCACCACTGCTCTGCTGATTGTGAACCTGTGAAACTGCAGAGCACTGACCTCTAACTTCTGTGGCCAGTGGGCCTAGGCTCAGCTGGGCCAGCAATTGCTATGTTCTGAGCTTGTGGCCCAGCTCTCTGAGCTTTGATGGCCCCTGGGACACCACTGCTGATCTGCTGGTTACAATCACATGGAGCACTGTCAGGAACTGGCATGCATGCGTGCCAAGCACAAACTCTGCTGGCAGAGAGAGTGTTGAGTTCCCAGCCTGTAACTGTGATCATGTGAACCCCTGCTGATCCCTGGCTCCCTGCTTTGAGGGTCCAAGCTCTGGCAGGGATAGGGGCTTAGGTGGCTCAGTTATTTATCCCCAGGGACACCACTGCTGCTCTTGATGGCTGGAATCATGTGGGTCCTTGTTGGCCTCTGGTGTTGGTTCTGGTAGTGCCCACAGCCTGGTGTGAGTTTATAGCTTTCCGAGTCTGTAAATCGGTAGGCTGAGTTATTTCACCCCACAGACACTACAGCAGGCTGTTCTGTGGTGATTGCTGAAGATCCTGCAAGGGTGTGGTGAACTGTGACTCTAAGTCCCTCCAGCATGAATGTCCCTAGAGGCTGTCTGCTAATTCACATTTCTGCTGTGTCTGACTGTAGTCCCCATCCGCACCTCTGCAGGGGTGGTTTTGAGAGTCACAGACCCGGCAAGTCTATTCTTTGTCACACAATTCCCTGTGGCCACGCTGGGATGGTTTGTTAACTCAGGGTCTTGACAAGCATCACTCAGGTCCCTGCAGGCAGTGATGAGTTCAGCTGCAGCTGCTGGATCTAGCTGGGCCATATGGGTTGTCAAGTCTTTGTTGGCATGGAGAAAAAAGTTGACTGTTTTTGATGATGGTCTGTAGTCGCTGACCACAAGAATCTGCTGCTTCTTTGCTGGAGTTGGTCTCTGGGAGCTACAGTGCTGGTGCAGCCTGGCCAAGATGGCGCTGCTGCTGCCACTCTCTACTCGCCAGGTGAGATGCTGGGAGCTCTTTCCTGTCCTCTGCTCTCTCTTCTGCCTCCAATTCTGCGGTGTTTCAATTGTCATTGTTCTGTTGAGTTTTGGCTGCTTTTCTTCCCTTTTCAAGAAGCAGTCTTCCTGCTGGTTCAGTTCTGAGACTTGAAGCGCCTGAAACATGCTGTCTCCCTCTATTCTACCATCTTTTAATCTTAATTTTATTTTGATCATTTTTACTTTAAGATATTTTAAAAATTTTTGTTAGCATTTCTTTCTTGCCCCAAGTACTATTTAAATAACATAGTTTAATTGTCAAATGCTTGTATTTTTCATATTTTGGTATTAATTTCTATTTGATGCTGCATGGCCAGAGGATATAGTATTTAAGAATTAATTAAAAGCCAGGCACAATGATGTATGCCTGTAAATCCCAGTACTTGGGAGGCTGAGACAGGAGGATCACAGGTTTGAGGCCAGCCTCAGCAACATAGTGAGATCTTCAGCAACTTAGCAAGACCCTGTTTCAACATAAAAAAATTAAAAGGGCTGGGGGTGTAGCTCAAAGGCAGAACACCCTTGGGTTCAATCTTCAGTAACCCCCCCAAAAAAGCCCAAACCAACACAATTAAATATAAAATTATTTCAATTTATTTTATGATCCAGGCTATGGTCATTTGGTTGAGTGTTCTGTATACACCAAAATGTATCTAAGAGTGGATCTCTTCCATGATGTGTAAGTTTTTAAGTATATTTGGTGATATCATTTAATTTATGGGGTTTTTGTGCTTGAGAGGGTCCCTCATGAGGAAACTGCCTGCAAGTATAGTTGGTTCTGTCTTCCTGAACCTTGATTTCTGGCTCCTCAACAAGTTTGCCAGGCTCCTCATGCCCATATCATAGTGTATACTTTATCTCCAGGAAGAATGTCTGGGTAATAGTAGGGTTTCCTGTTTTGCTTCCCTCTTTCATAAATCACACTCCTGGTATGCTCATTTTTGCTCCCCCATTATTTGCTGTGTATGTTACATTATTTTGGTGATATGCGACATCTTCCTTTAGATAATCATTTTTACAATAGTTTTAGATTACATTTTTAGTCAAAGAGGTATATGTTATTCTTATGGCCATTTTAGAGTATATATAATCTAGCAGATTTTGCATTCAATAGAAGAGAAAAGTGAATATATAAACTATCCTCAAGATCAATGTGATGACAGACATTATAAGCAGAGTGGTCCAAATTAAAAATAAATAATAATAATGTTAATTGCAGTGATTTTTTTTAGTGTACACTCTATGCCACCACTCTGGTATATGTTTTAAATATATTATTAGTGATCCCACAAAATTTCTCCCAGAAAGTTGTATCACTCCTTTTTTATGAATGAACAAACTGAAACTCAGATTCAATTTGCCTAAGATAAAATTGTTATCAAAAGGTAAGGATATAAGTTAAAATTTTCTTTCTCATCTAATAGTCCCTGCTAATTATAATATGTTTTGATTTTGCCTTCTATAAATAGAAGACAATAGATTACATTATATCAATATAATTATTTAATCTCTATTTTTGCACACACACAATAAAAATTTCCTAATAGTCATGATGTCTTTGAATTTTAGGTGTGTCCATTGGAAAGAATCTTCCTCTCATACATACCTTCCTCCCTAATTTTAGGGAGACAGAGGGCCAGGAAAAGTGAAGCAATTTGCCCATGTTCATAAAACCTTAATACGAGATTATTTCAAGACTACATTTTATAAAGAAACATCTATATAATTATGGAATAAAAAGCTGTGGCCCAAACAAGTTATCACACTGCATGAAAACTGTAGAAAGATATTAAATAGGCAAGAACATTGAAAACATTTTTCTCATTTATCATGTTTGAAAAATTGCATGTTGATATAGTCCAGATATCTCTGAGATGAATCCAAATAAAGAAATTATTAAAAGAGAAGTCATAAGATGGATGAGCTGGTAGCTTAAATTAAAATAACTTAAACATAAAATTCAATGTAACTCACAACTAGAAATAAGGAGGAAAGAAAATCTCTAATGTAATTATCTTAAATAATTCTTGAAATGGCAAATACACAGAATAAAAATAAGGATATCAATATAATGAAAACAGACTAAGGCAAAAGTTCTGTGCCTTACCAAAAGATTAGTTTTGACAAGTTAGAGGGTGTTGTATTATGCTGATTTCTTCATCACTCACAGAGTACGTATATTTGGATGTGTGAATAGGTGTGTACTTTATTCTGAATTCTGAAAATTAGAGCAACATTCATAAAAAAAAACTTACAAATAACAACGTGCATAACCTAAAATTTGGGACTCGTCTTTCAGATTACCTGGGGGAAAAAAGAAAAGAGAATATAAACTATTTGTTAAAAGAAATTGTGGGAGAGATTACTGTTCTTTGTTCATCTCCCTTTACTCCTTGAGACAAAATTTGCTTAGAATGTTTTGTGTGTCCATCTTAAATGTTTGGGCCAACAAATGTTGAGTGGAAATTGCTATTGTCACTTCCTGGTAGGTGCATTTGATTTTCAGTGTTCTTCCTTTCCTTGGCGGCTATGGAAGCCATTGATAATATAGAGGTCCCGTAAGATGGAAGCATTCTATAGTGCAAGCCAGCACATGGCCAACACAGCCTCTCTGTCCCTAGAGGGTCTGGTTCCTGAGTGGACTTCACTTATTTGTTTATTCTTTATAAAAAAGTTTGTGGGTGCATTGTAATTGTACATGATAGTGAGATTCATAGTGATGCCTTCATATATGACCTAACATTATTTGGTCTGTTTCCTTCCCTAGATCTCCCATTCCCCTTCCCTCCTCCATCTCCAGATCCCCTTCTACTATTCTACTGGTCTCTGTTCTAATTTTCATGAGGTTTCTTTTCTTTATTTTTTTGCTCTCTAGCTTCCACATATGAGAGAAGATATCTAGTCCTTCCTTTTCTGAGTCTTCTGGCTGATCTCATTCAACATGACATTCTCCAGTTCCATCTATTTTCCTGAAAATGGCATAAATTTGTTCTTTCTATGGCTGAGTAAAACTCCATTGTGTATATATACTATATTTTCTTTATCCACTCATCTGTTAATGGACACCTAGGTTGGTTCTATATCTTGGCTATTGTGAATTGTGCTGCTATAAGCATGGATATGCATGTGTCACTATAGCATTCTGACTTTAGTTCTTTTGGAAAGATACCAAAAAAAATAGTCTAATGCCCTTTTCAGTTAGGCAAATGCAAATCAGAACTGTACTGAGATTCCATCTCACTCCATTTAGAATGGAAATCATCAATAATACAAACAAAATAAATGCTGGTGAGGATGTGGGGAAAAAGGAATGTTTATCCATTGTTGGTGGGGTTGTATATTAGTATGACCACTTTGGGGATCAGTATGGAGGTTCCTCAAAAGACCAGGAATGAACTGCCATATGACCCAGCTATTCCACTCCTCAGTATCTCTTTCCAAGAGCATTTGGTTTTCAGTGCTCTAGTCTCCAGCTCTTTCTTCCCTGCCTCGGCAGACAGGAAAGTCTTCGTTAATAAGGTGAAGCATTCTGGAGTGCTAGGTTAGTACATGGCCAACACACTGCCTCTGAAGAGGGCCTGGTCCCTGAGCAGACTTTGCATAATTATTTACTTTTGTGTTATTTATTATAACAGCATAACTTATCATGACCAAATATGACAGAAAATAAGAAAAATTCCTAAAAAGTATTCCTAAAAATAACTAGTAGCAATATTATAAAATTAACACTAAACACATATACTTATGAAAAACATGTATGTGGTAAACTTTCCATTTTTAAAAAAAGAGTCTCAAAAGTCCAAGCATTTTCCGTCTATAAGATACAAAAAGAGAACAGCTTGATAATTGTGGAGAAAGATACAAATATAAATGGTAACTACACTAAGCAAGTGTCACCGTAATATTACTATTTAATACAAACTAAGACAGTGAGCATACATTTTCTTGATGAACTGTATAAATTACAGTAATGATTCAATTATCATGAACCTTTTGTGTATAATTAAATTGATGCATGCAAAGCAAAAACTATTAGAAACACAAGAAAAAATGGATATAAATGAAGAATAGCTTTAATGATAAAGGGTTCTATCACCAAGAAGACATAAACATACTGGACCTATGCACACCAAAGTGGACAAAGGAGAAGAAAGGTAATCTAATGTTCAGATGCTGTGGAGGAGTTTAAAAGTTCTTAAGACCTTCGTTTTTGTGTTTTGTTTTTTAATATAAGAGCTGTGAGGACCTTGGTGATCTGGGGGAAAAGCAGTTTCAGTAAAGAGCTGAGGGTATAGTTGGGTTTTCAGTAGTTATGGGAGTGGAAAGGTGAACAGTTTATGGAGCTCTGAGGAGAGGGAGAAGATAGAGAATGAGCCAGGTAGAGGAGAGAGTCTCAGGATGGGAGATTCTTGAGTATGTTTCTGTGCTGAGGGGATGTGGAATAAGGAACATACTGGGAAGAAGCATTCCCCCATGGAAACGAGAAAGAATGGAGCCAAAGAGAACATCTATTCTGTCCCAATGCTTTAGGCAGACAAAGGAAAAATTATCATCAGATCTAGAACTAAGGACGGGTGAAGATGGTGGTACATTGGGAGGGGGAAGTGAGAAAACAGAACACCTACCTGACAGCTTCTTCCCATTGCTCCCGACTCTTCCTCTTGTTGCTGAGTGGACCATATCTGGTCTTTCACATGACAGTCATCCTGACTGGGTTTGAAGATACTATGTTTCCCCCAACCACCCAATTCATTGGTCTAAATACACCCAGGCCATTTAGTTATTTCTTAGAATTTAAAAAATTTTATCCCAGATTCTAAGGCAACAAATGATGGCCAAATTTGTATTGTTGATCTCTAAAGGAGGTCCCTAGGGATAGCAGTAGATCATGGAAACTTGTTATTGTTTTGCTTTCTTATAGAAAAAATAGAGTGGATTCCAGAAATGAGAGAGGAGTATTTGTCTTATGTATTTATCTATTTATTTATTTATTTTTGAGTTATATATATATATATATATTTATTTATCTATTTATTTATTTATTTTTGAGTTATATATATATATATATTTATATATATATATTTATTTATTTATTTATACTTTTATTGGTGCAGTATAGTCTCACATCATAATGTAGTTCACAGTTATAGTGACATACATGCACACAGTACTTGGTGGGCTTTCCCCCAGCTCTCTCCCCACTGTCCCCTTCTTCCTCCCTCCTCAATATCCTATACATGATATTGAGATTGACATTGGTATTCTCACATATGTACATAATGTCAATGGAAGTGATTCTTTTATTGATTCTCCCTCCCCCCTTCCCCTAGACCACCTCCCTTGCTCCAGTGGAGTTTCACCTCCATTATCTGAAGTCCCTCCTGTATCTCGATTACTCCCTAGCTTCTGCATATGAGAGAAAACACATGACCTTTAACTTTCTGTGACTGGCTAATCTCAGTTAACATAATATACTCCAGGTCCATCCATTCTCCTGAAAATGACATTATTTTGTTCTTCTTGATTGCTGAGTAGAATTCCATTGTGTGTATATCCCATAATGTTGTAATCTATTCACCTGTTGATGGACACCTAGGTTGGTTCCATAATTTGGCTATTGTGAATTGTGCTTCTGTAAACATGGATATGCATGTATCACTATAATATTCTCATGTCAGTCCCTTTGAAAAGATATCTAGGAGTGGTAGAGCCGGATCATATGGTGGATCTATTCCAGATTTTCTGAGGAATCTCCACAGCAGGTGTACTAATATACAATCCAACCAAAAGTGTAGAAGAGTTCCTATTTCCCCACATCCTCACCAGCATTTATTATTTGACTTCTTGAGGATTGCCATTCTATAACGCCAAATTATTAAGCCGACGGTTAATAATGCTAGAAAACAATGTGATATTCAAGAAGCTAGTGTAGGTTTACTCAGAACAAGCCAAGCTAACTAAATAATATTAGGTAAGTGACATTGGAATAATAGATCTTTTCGAGGCGTACACTATATGATCTCTCTGTAGCATGTAACACTTCATTATTCTCTCAGAATCAAGTTATCGCTGCATCCCTGCACACTTGCCATCACTGTAGTTTTTCCTCGTACCTCTTTAGCTGCTTCTTCTCAATTTACTTGTTTCTTTGCTGGCCGTGCCTTTCTCATTTTCTTTTAAATGAGTGTTTCTCAAACTGTGCTCTGAAAACAGTGAATATCAGAATCATCTAGAGGGTTAACTAAAATGAAAATTCCTGGCCAATCCCACATGTTCAGAATCAGAATCTAGGGAAGTGGGGTCTGGAAGTCTCCAATTAGAATGTACTGCTTAGACAATTCTTTTGTGCATTAAAGTTTGAGACACTGCTTCAAATGCTCACAATCTCCAACTATTCCCATGGCCACAACCACCACCTGTTTGTTTATGAAAACCAGAGCTTGCCCCCATCTGAGATAATTGCTTTCAAACTGCAGAAATAACTATCGAACTCCCTTGGACATCTTCATGTGGATATACAAAAGAATGTACAATTCAACAAAGCAAAATTGTTTGTTATCTTCCCCCATTTCCCTTTCAGAGTTGTATTAATACCATAAACCTTGCTACCTACACCTGAACCTGATAATTGCCTGTGATTCCTCTTTTTTCTCTCTATTATTCCTCTATTGTATCTTCCAGAAAGACTTGTATGTTCTACTTCTTTAGCATATTTTACTTTACTTTTCTTCTCTCCATCCCTCCTGTATATTGGCTTGATTTAGGCCTTCTAATTTATCAAATGGATAGCTGACATAGTTCTTTTTCTTTGTTCTAGTTTTCTTCCTCTATGTTTAAACTGTTTTCTAAACTATAATAAGAATAGGCTTTCCAAAATGTAAACCTGTTCATGTTGCTACCCTCTCTCCAATTAAACCTTTGGATGGCACTCCATCATCTACAGAAATAAGCCCCAAACCTATGGCTTCAAGATACGGTATCCAGCAACATATGGAACCACCTCCTCCCATGTACCATAGCTCTGGATATGCTGATGTATTCTGGTTTCCCAAAGGTATTGAGCTTTCTTATGTCTTTATTTTAAAGAATGTCTTAAAAAATGATTTTCTCCTCCTGGGGTGTCCTTCCTCTGCTTTTTAACTTGGCTAAATGTTCTTCTCATTCATTACGTGTCTCTCGTTTGTGTTTATAAAGAATGCAGAGCTCACCTCTACCACTGAATTTAGTATGCTGTATTATGATATTCTGCTTATGTTCTCATGTTCCTCACTTGACAAAGAGATCTTTGAGTGTTGGACAGTGGGGATTTAGAGCATAGGACAGTGTATGGGTGACGTTAAGTGGGTTTTTGAATTTATATATTTCTCAATTTCAGCAAAGCGCATGGCCAGGTATCAAATGGATAAGATGTGAACTGGACCCTATGTAAGATTTGTAAGTCTATTTAACAAAAGATCGATGATTCATTTATTAACCACCTGGTATTGTATCTGTAGCAGAGTGAAGCAAAACTTGTCTTTGTTCCTTTCTCTTCAGCATTTTTATCAGTGATATGGATAAAGACAAAATCTGCATCCTTATCAAAACTGCATATCATACAATGTTTGCAGGGATTCTAAGCCTGCCTGTAGATGTAAAACTTAGTTTAAATAGCTCAGCAGACAGGAGTATTGGCTGACAATCCAACAGAAAAAAATTAGCAACCATAAATAAGCTCCAGATTTTAGCTTCCAGTCAATTTTTACAAAAATAGACAAGTGGATTTGCCCTGGTATCAGCTCATGTGAAACAGATTTAGGTATGTTTGTTGACTAGAAACATAATAAAATTCAGCAATAGAGAGAGTTTGTAGCATAGATAACCCCGGTATCAATCCCAACTAATATCTAAGTTCTGTGTTGGCTTGAGATGGTGCTATGGTTTGGATAAACATCCCCCACATGTCCATGTGTTAAAGGCTTGGTCCCTAGGGTGGCATTATTGGGAGGTGGTGGGACTTTTGGGAAGTGGGGCCTAATGGGAAGTCCTTAGGCGACTGGAAGAATGCCCTTGAAGGGGACTGTGGGACCCCAGACTCTTCCTCTTTCCTTTTATTTCCTGGCTCATAATATAAGCAATTTTACTCCACCATGTGCTCCTGCCATGATATTCTGCCTCACCACCAGCCCCAAATTATCGACCATGGACTGGAACCTCCAAAACTATGAGCCAAAATAAACTTCTTCTCTTTATTCTGCCTCACTACCAGCCTCAAATTATCGACCATGAACTGGAACCTACAAAACTATGAGCCAAAATAAACTTCTTCTCTTTATAATTTCATGATCTCCGGTATTTTGTTAATAGTTACTGAAAGCTAACTCACACAGGTGGTACAGCCTCTTCTAATTCTGACTGCCACATTTTAAGAGGGACTTTGAGAAACTAGAATATATGCATGTATTTAAGTAAAAGCAACCTATATCAACATGGTAGATAGATACTATTTTCTGGAGAGATGGCAAAATGTAGTTGTTAAGAATCATTAAGTAATTCAATCATTCATTCATTCATTCATTCATTATTTATTGAAGATCTTGCTATGTGCCAGACAATATTCTCAGAACAAGGGGAAAAGTGGTGAATAAGATAGACTATATTCCAAATCTCATGTAACTTATATCTTATTTGGAGAGAAAGAAAGGGAAGACAAAAAATAACTAAGTAAATAAATGAGCAAGATCATTTGAAATACATGTATTATCAACTTTCAAAGGCAATTCAGAGTGATTGTGGGCCCTTTGTATTGAGTCTGGTGGGTGATCAGAGAAGGTCTCTCTGAGAAGACACTTCAGCTAAGACTTTAATGTCCTTTAGGAGGATCCAGAAATACAAATATCCATAGGCAGAGTGTTCAGGTAGAAAAAGGACCAAGTGCCAAGGCCCTCAGAGTGAAATGGGCTTACTCTGTTTGGGACAGGCATGTGTGTGGGCCTGTAGTAAGTATGGGGAAGAATGGATCTACGTGAGGTTTAGAGAAAAGCAAGGGAGCCGGGCGTGGTGGCGCACGCTTGTAATCCCAGTACTTTGGGAGGCGGAGACCAGAGGATCCGAGTTCGCGGCCAGCCTCTGCTCTCTCTCTCTCTCTCTCTCTCTCTCCCTCTCTCTGTCTCTCTCTCTCTCTATCTCTACTTAGTGAGGCCCTCCGCAAGTTCGTGAGACCCGGTTTCAAAATAAAGTATAAAAAATAGGGCTGGGGGCGTAGCGCGGAGGTAGAATGCCCCTGCGTTCAATCCCCGGTACCGCAAAAAAAAAAAAAAAAAAGAAAAGCAAGGGAGAGATTTTGGATGGTGATCCTATTGGCAAATGTAATTAGTTTAGATTAAATGGTAAGTCCTAGAGGAATTAAGCTTAGCAGTGAAATTAGTGGATCATTTCATGGCAGGAAAGGATCACTCTGGCTCTTGTGAGAAAGAGGATGCAGGGGCAAAATCCAACACATGGAAAACAATTAGGAGCTCCCTGCAGTTGCCCAAATAAAACATGGTGAAGCTCCAATCAAGATCGAAGAAGTTGATTTATGAAAAAAGAAATCGATTTTGGGTATATTTTGGAGGTGAAGAATACGTTTGCAAATAGGTTAGATGCAGTATGGGGGGAATAAAGGAATCAAAGGGTATCTCTAGTATTCAATCTTGAGCAATTGAGTAGAGAAACATTCTAGAGAGGGAACAGGGAATGCTGTTTAGTCAATGTTGATTTAAACTCAAGAAGTCCATTTGGGTCTCAAATGAAGATGTCAAATAGTCAGCAAAAATATAAGTACTGGGGTCTCAGAGGAAAGGCATTGCTGGGTACTTAGGTTTGAATTCTAGGTGGATTACAAAATATGTGACCATCAGCAAAACTTACCTACTATACCATGGCCTCCAAACCTAAAAATGAATAGGGAGAGTAATAGTATTTATTTCATGTAAATGCAAAATGCTCAGATATTGTATATAACTTTATTTATTGTAGTGGCTCCCACATGGTAGGCTTTCGTTGTGGGTTATTTATTTTATTAGTTAGGAGACATTTATCTGCAGGTTTCTAACCATAACTGGTTAAAAATAAGAATGATTTATAATTTTATGTAATAAGAGATCATTGAATAGGATGGCTCTGGAATTGTCTAAGAAGTCATTAAGGGCCCAGTTATTCTCATCTTCTTGCTGTATATTTCTCAGTATATCAGTATATTTTTGATTATGGACAACTAAATGATAATATCTGGTGGAAGAAGAAGGTCTGTTTCTTTTTATCCATCTCTATTTTCTTTCATAGACATTTTATTTTGAAAAATTTCAAACACCCAGAATAACTTTCTTCCCCAAACTACTTGGAGCTAAATTGGTGATACCATAACTTCATCCTTTAAATGTAGATACTTTAGTAAGTATCTACAAAGAATAAGGACAATGTCCTACATAAAGAGCATACAACATCACACTTAAGGAGATTAATGATAATTCCATAGTATCATTTCAATTCTAGAGCATATTCATATTCTCCATTGGTTTCCAAACCTTCTTTATATCTATTTTTTAATGCTAGGATCCAATGATTATGTAGCCATTGTATTTGATTATGCATCTTTAGTCTCTTTTAATCTAGAACAGTATCACTTCCCTCTTATTTTTATGACACTGATGTTTTGAAGAGTTCAGGTCTTATAATATGTACTGCATTCTGGATTTATCTGATTGTTTCCCTATGGGGTCAAATTTTTTATTCTAGTCACTGTATACCAGACATCAGGCCTAGTGCCTTGCATAGATCTAGTTTATTTTTGGCAAGATAACGTTATTGGTATTGTCATGTACTGCATATCACAGCATAAGCATCAGGACATAATGTCAGAATCTCCTACTATTGATTATGCTATGTTTATCATCCGGTTAAGATGGTGGCAGTCATATCTCCATTATAAAGGCATATATTTCTTTCAGAGTACTGTAATTAATATGGGAGAGGGAAGTGCTATTTTGCTATCATGCTATTCCTTAGCTAATGGTTTTAGCATGCGTTGGTGATACTTGCTTGAATTATTACATTGGGGAGTTATAGCATATTGATGTTCTAATTCTATCACTCCTACATTTATTAATTTGTTTTTTATACTTTTATTGTTGCATTATAGTATCACATCATAGTGTAGTTCATAGTGATAGTGACATACATGCACACAGCACTTGGTGGGCTTTCCTCCAGCTCCCTCCCCACTCTCCCCTTTCAAATACAGGATATTGAGATTGACATTGGTACTTCCTCCTTCTATCAAATTTTACTTCAGATTCTTATGTATACTTTGAATTTGATATTACAACCAATCATAGTAATTTTTCTTTCTGGTGCTCCAGTTATACCAAGTGTTGCCAGTGGGGACACATTCAAGTTGTCTTCCTATGTGCCTTTATATTGTCTCTAGTTTTTGCTTTCTGGTATAGTAAGGTATAATAGTCAGCTTTGTGTTACTGTGACAAAATAACTGAAAAAACAACTTAAAAGAGAAAAGATTAATTTTGGCTCACAGTTTCAGTATTTTTAGTCCATAGTTAGCTAGCTTCATTGTTTCTGGACCTGTGGTTAGAAACCTGTGGTCAGGGCATCATGATAGAGAGGGTATGGGGAAGAAGAAGAAGAAGAAGAAGAAGAAGAAGAAGAAGAAGAAGAAGAAAAGAAGAAGAAGAAGAAGAAAAGAAGAAGAAGAAGAAGAAGAAGAAGAAGAAGAAGAAGAAGAGGAGGAGGAGGAGGAGGAGGAGAAAGGAGTCTGGAGACAAGATATAATCCCCAAAGGAATGCCCTCAAGGACCCATTTCTTCAACTAGGTCCTGCCTCCTACAGTTTCTACCACCTTCCAATAATGCCATCAAATTACTTATCGACTGATGAGGTCAGAGCCCTCATGATTCAACCACTTCCCCAAATCCCTACTTCTGAACATCATTACCCTGGGAACCAATCCTTCAATATGTGAGCCTTTGGGGGACATTCTAGACCCAAATTATGACATAAATTACTTAAGATTAACATTGTACTTTTCTGTCCCAGACATAGAATTAGCCATTTATGCATGAAGCTGTTATTCCTTTAAGTAAGGACTGGAATTTAGAAACCAACATATGTTGTTCAGTGTGTTTATTGATTATGCCTTATTATTTCTTCCATTCTCTTTAGTGGAAAGAGCTAGGAGAATATATATCCTACATATATCTATATATCTGTGTGCATGAATATATATGTGTGTGTACATGTGTGTGTTTCTTCCTTTAAGTTGATTTTCTCAGGCAGTTTGTCACAGCAATAAAAAGCTGACTAACACACATGATATAATGATTATAGTTATGTTATCAGTTTGATATGGAGTTATATTCGGTTCTTTCATGTCTTTTTTTGGAGCAAAGAAACCCTTACTAAAATATATGGGGTGACCTCTTCCCACAATCTCATTGGCAAGGAAACAGGATTTTTGAGATCAGCCTTGACTCATCAGTGTTTATTTCTGAGTCACATAGAGGGATGGAAACCAAGACAAAATCTGGGCTCTAGCAACAAGGAAGAAAGGAGAGGTTTATTTAACTGGCAATATCACTGTCTGCTATATCTAATACTAGGATGATTGTTATAAATTTCTGGGCCAATTCACTAAATATATCAACATGTGCTATTCTATATCATTTACATTAATATGTGAGAAAATACAAATCCCCCAGGTTGGCATGGCTGGGGAGAAGATGACTTTTCATATGTTGCTAATGAGTATGTAAATGAGAATTATCATTGCAAGAATCAGTTTGACAAGATATTTTATGAATTGGTTTAAGAAAGCTGACTCCTTTAAACTTATCACATGAAAATAACACAAATATTTCAAAAAACTTAAATGTCTTTGTAGTAAAATGGTTAATGAAATCACAATGCAGTTGCTCAGTGCAATGTGTAGCTCCATCAAAAATAATAATTATGAAGAGCATGTAGTAACCATGTAGTAGCAAGAGTGTTTGTAAAGATTAATGGAGAAAAAGAATGCTAGAGAATTCCTATGCCATGAAAGGGAGGGAAGGGGGAGGGAATAGGGTGGGATTGGAGGGAGGGCTAAATGTGCAATGTGTGCATGTATGATGTTCATACCCTGACATATATCAAAATGTATAATTACATTGCACCAATAAATGAAAAAAAATTAAGAATTATATCTGCTTACAGGCAAAAGCTGAAACACAGAATGGAATAAAGAAGTCAGTTTGATGGGAATGGGCAGACTAGAGCTATAAGTAAATTTCTAATTTTATTTAGAATTTTGTTAGTTTGTCAACTTTTAAAAAAGGCATTTGAGGGGGCTAAAGTCAACCGGACTTAGCTGTTAAGAGAATCTAAACCTTCTTTTGAGAAAAATTTTGATTGTATCTGCAAGCACTTTTGTAGTCTACCTTGCCTCACCACCTGGGAAAGTAGAAGTTGGATTCCACAATTACCCTAACAGAATGTCAGTTGTGCCACTGGAATGTCTCATATCAAATGCTGATGGAATTTGCTTCGTTCAGCCACTCAGAATAACTGCACCCTTGGTGCTGCCAGAAAGCTCAGTCTGGAATTGATTGCTGTAGTTCTCTCCCAGAGCACAGTTGAGTTGATTGCTTTTTGAGAAAGCCTCCAAGGGATCTGCTGTCCATGTGCCTGTGGAGCTGTCTGTGCCCCTGGCTGGAGCAGAACCCAAAGAAGGAAGATCCTAGGGCTCATCAAGTAGAAGGGTCTTTGGGGAGGACAGATCCATTCTCAGAAATACAGTGCCAAGAGTTGAAATTGAGAATTTAAAAAACACAATAAAAAGTAGGAATTGGAAGTAAACATTCAGACACATAAAACTAAAAGGCCAGGTAATGGGGAAACAGAATGCAGCAGAAAATGAGATTATCAGGGCATGTATGTGAGGACATGGATGTGGTCAGGGCCAGAGCAGACCCTCTCAAAGGGTCTAACTCTATGTAGATAAGCAACAGGGTCTTCATCTTTTGCTGCCCAAGAAAGAGTATATGCAATCTTTGTGAATTATCTTGGTTTTGCTCATTCTATAATTACCTCTACTAAATAAAAAAGTTTATCATCTTTCCCTTTGCTTTGATGAAGAATCTCTAGAAGAGCTGTGTGAGGACTGTTGCTTTATCCTCTGTAAAGTCTCTTTGAAGACATCATCTGTTGTTTCACTTAACATTGGGTTGATGAACACTCCTTACAGCTATGCAATAAAAACTTTTTAGAATTCTTTTTAGAATGCAGTGTTAGGAAAACAAATCTCTCTTCTCATGAACTGGTTAGTTTCCTTTTATACTATAGTGAGAATCACAAAACTATAGTTTTAATTCTCTTTTTGCTTGAGTACCAGGAAGCTCACAGCTAAATGTAATGCTTAAATGCTTTCCTTACAGTTGGTGTCAGCTATAATTATCTCCTGTGCTTCTTTTGTCATCCTGCTATATATATTTAGACTATTCACTTTACATATGTATTTTTTGAGGCACATGAAAATTTAAAAGGGGGGAATAGATTATCTGTAAATAAATACCCAATGGGAAAGATGAAGATAACAATTTGTCCTAGAAAGAATAGGGCTTTGGATATCTCACAGGTCTGAGTTTAAATTTTGTTCCTCTTGAGCTTTTTGTTGCCCCTGATTAATATACCCACTTGGTCAGATAAACATATGAAATAGGTGTACCCTGTAGATTAAGGATTGTTTTCTCCCATCATTTTAGCTTGGAAAGGAAAATGCAGAAGGCAGATACAAAGGCTGCTATGACATACAGGAAGGGCTATCATGTTTTCAAGGCCTAGCAAAGATAAGACTAATAGATGAACATTATAAGAAGGTGGACTTTGATTTCAAAAGGGAATCCATTTTCTCTCTATTAGATCATTCTAATAATACAATATGGTTCTTGTCACCACTAGTGGTGAGCAACGTCGAGTTGAGTGACCTCAAGGTTTTTGATGCTGAATTTGGATATTGGATGGAACATTGTTCCAAGTGCCATAGGAAGGTCTGTCTAGCTCTAAGTGTTCTGATTATACCACCTTTAACTCCCTCTACCCTGTTCTTATCAACCAACATGATCACATTAGACCATTGTCTAGCCAGGGATACCAAAAAATCATAGAAATTAAGTCCTTGATTCTGAGGGTCTTTTTAGACTTTTTATTAGTGCTGCCATGAAAAGCCATGTAGAACGCATGAAGACTTTAACCAAATAATAGGAACCTGGAGTTGGAGGCAAAAATTTCTCTTCATAGTATTGTAGTATAAATAATCTAATTTCTGTACAGCTTTGGTGGTACACACCAGTAATTCCAGTACTTGGGAGGCTGAGACAGGAGGATCACAGGTTTGAGGACAGCCTCAGCAACTTAGCGAGGACTTTAGCAACTTACCAACACCCTGTTTCAAAATAAAAAATAAAATAGGGCTGGGTGTGTAGCTCAGAGGTAGAATGCCCCTAGGTTCAATTCCAAGTACCACAAAACAAAACAATGCAAAACTAATTTTGGATTAAAAATGACACACCTTTCATACTTTTGTTTCTCTGAAACTTCACTAAATCCGATTATCAGTTCTAACACTTTTGACAACATCTTCAGGGTTTTCTGTATATAAGATCATGTTTTCAGTAAATAAGAACAATGTCAGTTCTTTTTCTCCTATTTGAATGCCTGTTATTTCTTTTTCTTGTCTAATTGCTCTAGCTAGGACTTCTAGTACTATGTAGAACAGAAGTGGTGAGAATTGATACCCTTATTTTGCTCCTGATTTCAGAGGAAAGGTATTCAACTTTTCACCACTGAATATGATGTTCACAGTGGGCTCATCATATATGACCTCTATTGCATTGAGGAACATTCCTTCTATATCTAGTTTGTTGTTAGTTTTTATCATCAAAGTATGTTAAGTTTTATTAAATGGTTTCACTGTGTCTATTGACATGATCATATGGTTTTTGTTCTTCATTCTGTTAATAGGGGGAATCAAATTTGTTGATTTGCATATATTGAACCATCCTTCTATCCTAGGGAAAAGTTCCACATTATCATGGTGAATGACCTTTTTTAATGTGCTCTTGAATATGGTTTTATAGTACAGTCACACATCACTAAATGATGGAGGCATATTCTGAGAAATGCAGTTAGGTGATTTTGTCATTGTGCAAATGTCATCATATTTACTTACACAACCTAAGATGGCTACAATGTCTCTGGGTGATATAATCTTATGGTTCCACCATAGTATATGGGCTCCATCATTGCCTGAAATTTCATTATGAAACACTTGGTTGTGTTTTGTTGAGTATTTTAAAAATCTATGTTCACAAGTAATACTAGGCTGTGGTTTTCTGGTAGTATTGGTCTGACTTTAGTATTAAGGCAACGCTGGCCTTGTAAAATGAATTTTGAAGTATCCCCCCCCCCTTCAACATTTTGGAAGGGTTTTCAGAAGAGTTGGTATTAGTTTTTCTTTAAATATTGAAAAATTCAGCCTTGAAGTCATCTGTGACCTGAGCTATTCCTTGATGGGAGACTCTTAATTATAATTCAATCTCCTTGCACTGGTTTGTTCAGATTTCTATTTTTTTTAATGATTCAGTCTTGGTAGGTATACATTTCAAGGAATTTACCCATTGGTTCTAGGTTGCCCAACTTGTCGTGTACAACTGTTCACAGTAATCTCATATGATTCTTTGTATTTCTCTGTTGACAATTGTGATTTCTCCTCTTTCATTTCTGATTTTGTTGGCGTCTTCTCTCTTTTTATCTTAGTTGAGTTAAGGGTTTGTCAGTCTGGTTTATCTTTTCTAAGATATAACGTACTCTTTATTGATTTTTTGTATCGCTTTTCTAGCTCCTATTTCATTTATTTCTGCTCTGATTTGTTATGCAGTTTTTAAGTTTTAAATTGAAAAATTATAGTTGTATATATATATATGTGTATATATATATGTATGTGTATATATATATATATATATATATATATATATATATATATATATGGGGTACCATGTGATGTTATGATCACACTTCTTATATTTCTCCCAGATATTCTGATTCAAAATTTGAGGGTAAGTTTTGCCCATCCTTTGCTGAGATTTACTATATCAAACCAATAATCAAGGTCTAATTCGTTTTCTTTTTAAATGTTTTCACAACCACTTTTCCTTTTTTTTTTCTTTTCCTAGCTTGGTCCAGTGGAAGGATTTAGGTGTTGAGGCCATACATTCCTTGTTTCAAGCCTCAGTTTTAACCCTTTCTACCTAGATGGACTTGGACAATTATTAACTTCTATGAGCCTGTATTGAAACATCTATAAAATGAGTATATTCATAGGATTGTTGTAAAGATTAAACAAAAGAATTATGTAATTCAACTCTCATAATGTGAATACATAAAGTTTGCTCAATAAATCTTATTTTTATTTCTTCCTTCTCACCTTAACTGAGGATTTCTCTGATTACATTAGACCAGAGTGATAATACTGTTCATCAGGCAATCAATTATAGATCATCTGTAAGTATTTTATGGAAGTATTTTATTTTAGCCTTGGATGACTTTATGCCTTTTATACCAACTAAACAGTAAGCTGTATTTATTCATTCAGTCATTTACTTAATACTCACTTATTAAAAAAAACAAGTTTAAGTCACTGATTGACACTTTGAATGAATATGGGAATTTTATTCTTATTGGCTATGCTTCCTGGTACCTGGAACATATGTTCACACATATCATATGGAAGATTGAATGAGTGAACACCCCAAGCTTCACATCTTAATGGTGTGGCTCAAGGTAAGATGGATAGAAAAAGAAAAGTTTGGAATGAGAGGAGATCAGTGAGATGATTGTCAAAATAGACCATGTGAGATAAAACAAGTTTCTGAAGTAGAAATGTGACAATAGAGAGGGGAAACCTGGGAGATCATTAAGTACAAAGGTTTTGAAGAGGATAGTCCTCCTGGAGGTTGGCTCAACAGGAATTAACCAGCAGCTAGCTAGCAGGGAGGTAGAAGGGAAGGGATAGTCAAGCATAAAATCAATATTTGGAATGTTAGTGGATTTGTGTTCTGCATGTGCTATAAAGAGGCATGGTGGATTTTAAACTGGGGGATGTTTGGAAGGGAAGATAAGTTCAATTTTAAATGTTTTTAGTTTGAGGTGTTGGTGGGACATTCAGTAAGAGATATGGAGATGTTGGTGAGACATTTGGGATAAGAGCCCAGGACAGAAGGGAAAGATATAGCCAGGATTTACCCTAGAAAGACCATGTGGAAAAGGAAATTTCAGCCAGTGGGAACAAACACTAAAAAACCTAAAGGCTAAGGGCTGAACCCTTTTTTTGGTTTCTTAAGAAGTGTGATAAGAGTAGTGTACGTGGTAGCAGGGGCAGGGCAGGAGCTGAGACTGGAACTGTGAGTCCGGACTAGAATATTAAGGACCAGGGATGCAAAGAGAAGGATTCTAAAGTTGGTCTTGTAGATGATGCCACCCCACATGCACATGGTGGGCTGGCCATCAGATTTGGTGATACGGCATAGAGGAAACCTACCAGTTGAATTTGTAAGTAAATCACAAAACCCCAAACATTTGAGTTGAAATCCTCATTTTTAAGAGTGCTTTTCCAAATTTTGATACTTGAAGTTCCTTATAAAGACAAAATTTTCCCTATTATCACTCTCAACTAAGCTTTCTGCTCTGGATTAACAGCCTCTTCTTGATCTTCCTCTTCAACTCCTCCTTCATCTTCTTCTAAGAGAAGGATGACCTCAACACCTCAGCAAACTCTAACCCTAGGTCCCCAAAAAGGGGCATTAATTTTCAAAGTCATCTGTGAGATATTCTGCAAGTGGTGTTGCCAATGAAGTAAAGCCACCCCCTTCCTGGTTTTGAGTATCAGTGGAGGGAGAGCAGTGGAGGATTTCTGCAAGAAGAGACAGTTATGGATTCCTCTTCAGACAAGAATTCTCTGGCACAAATCCTGGAGTTCCTGTTTCCTAGGGATACCTCCCCCTTGGTTGTGGTCACACCTGATCTAATAATTCTATAATGAGAAGCAGCATGACATTGCCATCTTATATCTCTGACCCGAATTTGAATGTGTTACCAACAGCAAGGAAACTCGGGAAATGAAAACAGGAAGGATTCTATTATCAGGCCAACATGCCCTCTATTGCAGCACTCCGAATGCCTTATTGACATTCCTATTCACGTCCAACCCCAGCGTAATTAATCACGGGTGCATTTGCTATCCCAGGCTACAAAGATATGTCTTGAAGCCTTTTCAAGTTTCTTCCAAGCTTCTTGTCTTGGCATTTTCCCAAGCTGCTTCTTGAAGAACAGCAAGCTGGTATTTGGAGCATATGGCTATGGTCTGTTTGTGTGTTCATTAAATCAAGATACCAATGAAAAGAAAGCAGAAAGCTTTCTGTCCTTTAAATGAAATTGTCAACCTAGATATCTGCTGCCTTTCCCAAGTCCTGGTCTGAAATGCCTGGCAAGTGGGGCTGTGTTATAATGACAAATTAATTCATATCAGACTTTGATCACAGCCTGAAGAGTTTTCTGACATCAATTTTCAGTAGTTGCATTTGGAAAATCAGAATTCACTCTGATGCCTCCAATTCCGAACAACAAAAGCAGAGACCTCTTGCTCTATCTGGAGCGTCAACCTCTGACTTGAGGCTGGAAGGGGAGAGTTCAGGATGGTCACAGCTGTGTGAAAAGATGGCAATGTTGATGTGTGGTCAGAACCTAACAGAAGGGGGCTCTCTTGCAGACTTGAGGCTTGTGCAGGAGCAACGCTGGAGCTGCCTCTCTCTCTCCCTCATTTTCCCTTCCTCTTTCCTCCTGCCATGTAACGTGTCAAAAGCAAATGAAAATTGAGAGGATTCGGCTGAAAATAGAATTGAATTCTATTAGTCAGCCTAATAGTGAAGGTGCATTTGGAAATACAGTGCAGTAGAGCTAATGTTTACCACTTGAGTACTCCTGCCCCAGGCTCAAAATGCATAATGATGCAAATTAAAACCCAGCAAATGGAGGAGCTGGAATCTCAAAGATAACCATACCTAACGTAGGGTATGACAGAACATCTGCTCTTTAATTAATCTTACGTAAAGACTGAAGCGCTGCATTGAGATGCACAGTGCTTATGACAACTGTTTTTTTGTGGTTAACATGCTCCTGGACTCCCTCATGTAATTGTTGCTGCTTTGTAACTCACACAAAGCCCAGCTGAACCACCCCTATCAGCCAGAAAGGAAAATATGGGCAGGAAGGGTATTGAGATGAGAATATGATGATTTTAGAATATAAATCAGGCCAATCCCCAGTTGCAACCTTCATTCCTTACTTGTGAAGTAGAATTGGAAGGTAGAAACTTAATCAGAATATTTTATTTTCTTAATATGGGACATCAACTACAACACACAGGTATATCCAATATATTAATATATGTCATATTTTGTACTTGATGTAGAGCTTAAGGAGTTGTACACAAAGAACAATGGTTAAAATTAAAGTCTTTGGGACTAGATTGTCTACTGAGTCTTGGTTCCTCTATTTCTTACATCTGTAATATTGGATAAGTCACGTCCAGTTGTGCCTCAGTTTCCTCATCTGTGTAAAAGGTCTAATAACAATTCCAGCTGTAGAAGGATATTGTGAGGATAACTTCATTATTATTTTTAGAATTACCATGTAAACTGCATTGACCACATGCTAAGCCTAAATGTATTAATTCATTTACACAAATTAACTCCATTGTCCCAATAGCTTTATCTCATACTTAATAAGATAAGATGTACCAGATCCTTAAAACTGTGGCTGATATATTTTTAAGGATGCAGTAAATATTACCTGTAATGATTATCAGTACTTTGAAAGTCATCTATAATATATATTATTATTTAACCCTTACTTCTACTCTGTAAGAACAGGTTTGTTGGTTTCTTCACTTTTTTGCTCTCAATTAAGGTTCAGAAAGATTAATTCAGGTTCCCAAAGCTGTATGATTGGAGAGAGACAAAACAAGGACTCTAGCTCTATATCATCTGCCTTCAAATTTTGTGCTGTAAGTCCCTTCTTGTTATGAAATTGGAGTGATGGGTAATTGTAGAAATTGAAGGGGTAAAAAAGAGGAGAGCAGTTTGAGATTTATAGTAATAATGTGTTTGTTCAAATCAGTCCTACCAAATCAAGCATGCTCAGCTCTAAAGAAAATGGAGGTTATCGCAGATGTCAAAACACTTCCCTGTGAATATTACTATTTTGGACACTGGCCATTTTATAAATTTCAATATTCATTTTTTTTCCTCAACTGCCGTTTGGAATTCCTGTAGTATTTATTCACCAAACATGATGGTGAGATTATGGAAACAATGAGATGTCAAGGTCTTAATTTTTGCTCTGACATGGAATCTGTTCCTATTGCGTATACAGGTTGGCTGTTATTTCCAAGCAGCTGCTTTAAGGTGGATGCATGGACAATTCACACAATGTTTAGAATTAAGTAGAGGGGAACAAAAAAGAAGAAGAGGAAGAAGAAAAAAAGAGGAAGAATGAGAAGAAAAAGAAAAGGAGGAGGAGGAGAAGGAGGAGGAGGAGGAGGGGGAGGAGGAAGAGGAGGAGGAGGAGGAGGGAGATGCTAATGTTTTCTTGACACCAAAGTGAATCCTTCAGTGTAAGGATTTCAGAGCACTGACAGCCATTCTCCTGTGTGCTGGGTGAGCTTCATTTAGTGGCATATTTCCCCATGGATATTAAGAGTCTTCCTGAGATGAGCTAAGAAGCTAATCACAAACAAACAAAGAGGAGACTGGCAATGCTTATTCCCAACCACCTTGTTCCTTCCACTGGAGGGGGCTCTCTCAACCCCTTCTCTTAGGATGTGAAAGCAAACCAGATGGGTGTGCTATCTCCATCTTTTGGCCTTTAGCAGAGTCTCTGGAACAAAGCAGGGCAGCCGGGCTTCTTGAAGACTTGTTTGGAGAGAGAGAGAGAGAGAGAGGCTGGATGGAATCTTGAATAAAAATGATAGGTTATGCTTTAAGCTGAATAAAAATAAGCCATCTGAAGAATACATAGAAGTGGCATTCATGCTGCCTCTGGAAAGATTCATTTTTATTTGTCTATCTATGTATAAAGGAAGGAGATAGATAAATTGAAAGGCAAGTACCATTTCTGTAATGTTCACTCTGGCGAAGGGTTTGCAAACAATGTAAAAATAGCGGCTCTTCGAAAATGACGGCTTTACTTGAAGTTTATCCACCTCCCTCCCCATTTCTAGCACCCCCCCAAAAAAAATTTCAAAGCTAGCATAGTCACTATGGGGAAAAGACAGCGATCTTTTGTATGTTGTTATAATTAACCAGGCCCGTTTCATCATCAGATTATAGAATGGGATGCAGTGTTAAAAAAAGAACTAAAGGAAGAAACCAGGAGAAATGGCCATTTTAATTGCATGTTTATTCTCTCTTCGCTTTCCCAAATTGGTTTCGTTTCCTCTGAGTGGGGTAAGTGCCAGGGTATTCACATGAGCAGGGGGCCAGGGTGGATTCCAACATTTAACCAGCATTTGAATTACCTCCGGACGGTTTGGCGGCCTCTAAATTTATACCCTTGAAGGCACAGCAACAAGCCTTCATCTCCTATGGAAGAAACTTGAAAGCATGCCAGAACAGGACCTCCGTCCTCCCTTCTTAGAGTCCTGGCACGTAGAATCACACAAGAAAACAAAAGGCATTTGTGAGAAGCCGTCCAGGAAGAAAGATTAACAATATAAACCGAGGGGGGAAAGAGAAAGAAAAGAAAAAGCCCTTTAAAATGGTTTTGTGCTTATTTTAATAGAACTTGCGCAGTCCCTGAATATCCCCTAATCAAAACCAAATGCTTGTTGTTGTACAGCGCTCTGTCTTTGTTCACCGGTAATGCCCACTCGGCTTCGATGGGGGGGTGGGGGCCGGCTGGCTGGCTTATCTTTCCACCAGGAATAAACAATGTTGTCCTCAAGGTTAGACCATGTCACTGCCTTGCAAACCCTAGGAAAAACCCCCACCGGCAGCTGGACCTCGTTCTTCAGTCACCCCAAATGCCTAATGAAAAAACTCAAAGAATTTTTTCTTTTCTTGCTTTTGATCCCGAATTTGTCAGGAAACAGGAATAGAAGAAAAGAGTGACTTTTTTCCCCCCCTCTCCGTCTCAGTCTCTCATTCGCTCTGTCAGTCCATCTGTTCATCTCTGTCTGGTTGCTTTTCTCCTCCTTTTTCCACTCGTTGCTCATGCATCCTTTCTCTATCTACCTCTGTCCCTCTGTCTGATTCAGTTCAGAAGATCAGTCAGCTACCAACTTGATTGGCCGATGTTGTCTGACCTTGACTTGAGGTGGGCTGGAAGGGTTTCAGCGTTGTTGTTGTTTTTTAATCAGGATTAGCTTTTTATCTGTGCAGAAGGACCCAAGCAAGTACCTCATCTCCTCATCTTTCACCTTAGACTTGCTGCTTTCTCCTCTAATTTCTCAAACAACAGGGAGAAAATAAACAGAACGATTGTGATGGTTCTGGCGATATGACTTTTACTACAGGGCAGAAGGGATGAAGCCATAATCTAGTCTTGGGCTCAGGATCAATGTCTCTGGGTTGCACTGGGCGATGTTATTAAGGGAGTCAGCAGCGGGTTTTGTTTTTAACGCCAGGCAATTCTTTTCAAATGCTTATGGGGTGTCCAGGGCGTCCTGCATGGGGGGAATGGGAAGGAAGAAGCCCTGATCCACACGAGCTACACCTTTTCATGTTGCCCCAGCTCCTTGCAGCACAAATTGACTTTGTAAGATTGGCTCTGAAAATGAATACCCAGGACATCACTCTGTGTTACTTTCCTGTGAAATTACTTTTCTGAATGAAAATATTGAATTCCTTTGAAAGCAAGTAGTATAATATCTCTGGAAATGAAAATCCTGTGGAAATCACAAAGGAAAGAAGACTGAAGGATATGAAAGCTTTATATCTCTAAATGTTAGTCAGGCCCTGGACTTTTTTTTTCTTTACTTTTCCTTGACAACAATCATAACTGCTTTCCAATGTTGATACTCTGGGTGCTGGAATCTCCTAGTTGCTTCTATTATAGATTTATGTTTTATCTACAATAAACAGCCAATATCATTATCTTAATTTATGGTAGCATTTGTATGCACTCGGTGCTTTTTGGAGTCTACTTGCTTAGCAAGTCTGACCTGCGGAATTTTCCTTGTCTCAAGGGAACGTATTGACTTACCGCCAGACGTCTGGCCATCACACACACAGCCTCTGCTGAACTGACAGATGAACAGGGCAGGCCCTTCTGAGGAGCAGCAGCGTGGAAGACAGTCTTCTCACACTGCATCAGTTACCTGGTTGCTCACCATTATCCCTCACATCATCTCCAGAGGAATGGCCTCCGTCCTTCTTGTTATGTTGACAGGTTCCCCAGCTGCAGAGGGAATTTCCTGCAAATAAAAGTACTCTCCTTAGAACTGTGTTCTCTTTTCCGTCTTCTCACTCACCCGAGTTCCTTGAGGCTTCATTAGTTGAAGCACATTCCATTGCATTTGGCGTCATTTATTTTTATTTTTAAGAACAGGTGTCAATTGTCGACTGAATAAATTATAAAACGCCTCTTTCCGCTTCCCCCCGGATCAGTACAAAAACAGGCAGGAAAGACGGGAACTCTAAAGGGGAGGATAAGGAAGTCCAATCAAGGTAAAGTGATTCCCAAAGAGTATTACCTTTCTGTAAAGGAGATGGAGCCCTCTGCCCAGATGGAATGTCAGGCCTGCCTGACAGCCGGGAGAGACTGCAGATTAGATGGCTAAGATGCTGTCAGCCATGTTTGAAGAATGTGCAGAGCGAAGAGGTGCCAGGTGACTGAGCCAATAGCTTGATTTGCAAGAGCTTTAGAAAGCTCGAGAATGCTTCTGATTCTAAAATAGATTAATATCAGAGAAAATTTTTGAACAATTAAAAAGTGTACGGTGATCCCCGGGAGTTAGCACAACATTCCTGAAAACAAACTGTGCCCTAGCACCTTTATTTCATTTTGTGGATAAAATCTTGGCCATTCGTGAAATCCTATCATCACAATTTAGCAAATTTGAGATAGGTCTGTTGTAGCATTTTAAGTATGAAATAGGGCTTGACGATTTTCACTTTGGCAGATGTATAACTGCTATGCTCAAAGAGTATTTCAATGGCAATGAGGAAGGAATTTCTGGAGACATGGTAAACCTTCAGGGCCTTGGTCCTGCCCAGGGCAACACTTTTTTCAAGACTTACTGTTAAAGGGGCAGATGACATAAAGCTGCAAGGAATCCCCCCAAAAATAGATTATACTGATCAAATAGCATGTTTATATATATACAACTATGCCACAACAAAATCCACTATTCTGTATAATTAATATGCACCAATAAAAAGGGATGTATTTTATATCAAAATTAGTATCGATTTTCAGGGCAGTGAAAATACCTCTGTATGATGCCACAGCAGTGGCTACATTTGTCCAAACCCATAAAATGTACAACACAGAGAGTGAACCCAATGTAAACTATGGACTTTGGGTGATAATGATGTGACTATAGGTTCATCAGTCGTAACAAATGTACCATTGTAGTGGGAATGTTGATAACAAAGGAGGATATGCATTGTGGGAGCAGAAGGTGTATGGGAAATCTCTGTACCTTCCCCCCAATTTTTCAGTAAACATGAAACTGCTTAAAATAATAAAATCTTCAAAAAAGAAGAGGGGGGGGAGAGAGAGAGACAGACAGAGACAGAGAGACAGAGAGACAGAGAGAAGATGGTTGCTAGGTACTGGAGCCAGGAAGGAAAAGAGACTGTGTTTAGTGGCGATAGTTTTAGTTTGCAAATATGTGAAAGTTCTGGGGATGGACGGTGGTGATGGTTGTAAGACAATGTGAATGTGCTTAGTGCTACTGGAATGTATACTTAACATTTTTGTTATGTATATTTTAACATGATGGAAAAATGAGAACTGGGGTTCTTTGGCTGCCTGATAACAGCGACAGCAACGAAAACTTAAGCCGGAAGAAACTTAACTAGAAGGTTGAAATTGAACATGAATAATGGAAAGCCCAGTCCTTGAATATAAGCATGGCTTAATGTAAAACTTAAAACTTGGTATGTAAAAAACGTAGAAATTTGGGTAAATTCAGTCAATGTGAAAAGTTCCTGATTATTCTGCCCCCAGGCAGAAGTTTCCTGGAAGATGTTGTTCAGCCCAGTCAATCTCTTCGAAAATGTTAGCCATTCCTATAGATCGCCCATATCTATTTTTAGATTACTCTGAAAGAACTCATAACCTTATCCTAAATTTATAAATGTATATTAGTTTATGATTTTACATGCCCAGTATTCCAGAGGATACTTGGTGCTTAAAATTATTTATGGATTGGGTTGACATTTAGGTACTGTTGCTCCCTTTCTCGTATATCCATTTTCAGAAACCTTTCAATGCCCTAATGAAATAGTAGTGAGAATTAATATCCTAAGTCAAACTTTTTTTTTATTGGACATTGAACCCAGTGGCACTCTATCTCTGAACTACATCCCCAGCCCTATTTTATTTTTTATTTTGAAGCAGGGTCTCATTAAGTTGCTGTGGGTCTCAGTTGCTGAGGCTGACTTTGAACCTGTGATCCTCCTGTCTCAGCCTCCCAAGTGCTAATTATAGGCATGCGCCACTATGCCCGGATCCTAAGTCAAACTTCTGTTATTAATTTTTATAACAGATATAAAGCCATTTGGCCAAGTGAAGCTTGTCATTGATTAATTTTTCTTAAATGCATAAGTACAATTTCAATATTCAGTGTATTAAAGATAACAACTCAGGTGTGTATACATTCCTTGACATGACCAGCGGCTGACTTCTTTAAAAGGGATGTCAGACAAAAAGATATTTGCCCTTGGCAATTTTCCAGCAGAGTAAAGGCATGAAAGCGGTTTAAGGTGTTTGAGTGACTGTCTCTCTATTTAACCATAGTTACATAAAGCTAGATTCACTTAATATGTATATAGGGTGAGAGTTGGAGATGTTAAAGGATCTTCCCTAATGCTGACATAGGGTTGATGGCTAAGGGTCATATCTGATCTTAGGATTTTCTTTCCATGCTTAAGTAAATTAAAGATTGTTAACAGTAAAGTGTGTACCACCATTGCTCTGCATTCGCTGCAGAACCACAAGCAGTTAATTAATATAAGGCAAGGAAACCTCAATGCAGAAAGACACAAACTCAGCATGCATAAGAAAATTTGACAGGTAATGGAGAAATTAGGTGGCGAAGGACACATACTGGAATATTGTTATTCATTGGCAGTTAGGGCCCCCACGTATGGTGGTGCCCCCCTACCATGGAAGTTGCCCCAAGACATGTTATATAAATGCATTATTTCACTAAAAGGTCAAAATAAAATTAGGTGCTATTTCAAATATGTAAAACACAAATTCATATAAACCAAGAAGAGCCTATAAGAGCTCTTGTAAAAGTAGTTGCAGATCTGTGGAATGTTTATTTTCATTTGTTCAGATTTGAGGTGTGATGTGTGACATCATAAACGGACATCTTATATCTTCAGTCTCAATTTAGAACTTTTTAAAAATGTTCTCATGCCCGGTGTGGTGGCGCACACTTGTAATCCCAGTACATGGGAGGCAGAGACCGGAGGATCCGGGTTCGCAGCCAGCCTCAGCTACTTAGTGAGGCCCTCCACAACCTTGTGAGACCCAGTTTCAAAATAAAGTATAAAAAATAGGGCCGGGGGCATAGCGCGGAGGTAGAATGCCCCTGGGTTCAATCCCCGGTACCGCAAAAAAAAAAAAATGTTCTCATGAATCCACAGTGTACATGGAATTCTAGTATGGGCATCCAAGCAATATCTCTTCAAATTACTTTTAACCAATTAGTAGCTAAGAAATTATTTACTAGTTCATGTGACTTGAGTCCATTTGTCAAACATGTCCCTACTGTGACAGGTACTGAGAACCTGATAGAAAAGAAGACACATTATCAGAACATAGTACAGCCAGTGCTGTCTGTATAGAATTTCAAGGGGACACAGACTTAGCCGTAGGTGGGTATAGTCCCAGAGGTTTTCCCAAGAGAGGTAGCAACTAGGTTGAATCTTGAAGAAAGTTTTTTATTTTTACAATTTGAATGAAATATCAAGCAATTGAAAGTATTTTTCTAAACTTTCTAGTGTTTCTTTAAAGCAGAGAGGCAAATAGCTAAAAGTTACTTTTGTAGAAAAGTTACATCATCCCGTCTTGCTTTCCATTAGAAATGAATTTGACAAAGCTAAAAGTGAGTCAAGCTGGTTACTAACTTCAATTATTAAAAAAGGAAAACCGATATTTTCTCATGTGGACTATTGGGCTAATAAATGAAAGGAAAAATCCTTTCTAATGGCGTGGTAGGAGTACATGTCTCTGGTGGAGGGAACCACATTTTCTGTTCCATAGAGAAGCAGGTGGGGTGGAGGATGGCATAATTTCAGGTATTTGGAAGACCTTGCTTATAACCATGTAGCTAAGCCCATTTGCAGGATGAGACAGATCATAGAGAGGTAGATTACATTATATATGGAGGAGTATCAACAGAACCAATATTACCTATATATTGGAATTAAGGTAGCCAAAGATCTGAATTTGATGCACTAATTGTGGGTCACTCCCACTCTACTTTGGCAGAGTATTGAAAGAATCTGGTTGAGGTGGGCAGAAGGATGTGGTAGAAAGCCAAATGGGATGTAGTCTGATTCACCACTTATTAATAACATGACTTTTTGTAGATATTAAACCTCTAGGATTCACTTTCCTTACCAGTACATTATTGTAAAGAGTCAAGTTAGTAATAGATTACCTCAAAGAACCTATCCAATTTAAAAAATTTTACTGAACAGCCAAAAACCAATTTGATTTACTTCCTACCTATCCCTTGCATACTTTTGTCTTATGAAATAAGAATATAAACTTGTATATCTAGAAATGATATAGGAGGCATATTGTACCTTATAGTTAATAACAATTCACTAACTCTAAGTCTCGCATTCATGGACCCAGAATATCATATTTCAATCTCCTGGTCTAAACCTATTTTCAATTACTCACCTTTAAATATTTTCAAACTTGGTCAATTCTCACAATTCCCAGAAAGTGTCAAACATATTGTCACCCCATCCCTTAACTTGTTCTCTTAGAAAGTTCTATATCTCAGAATCACCATATTCAAATTCATCTCCTCCTTCAAGGCCATCGATAGAGGAACTGTCCTCATGAGCCATACCCGATTGCCTTCTCCTAGAAGCTGAGAGAGTTCTAAGCTCCCCAAAGCTGACCTCTGCTCAGCCAGGCCTTCCCTGAGCACACTGTTTAAAAGAACAGTTTTACAGCATTCCTCTTCCTGGCTTCTTTCATTTTCCTCCATAATACTCTTGACCATCTGACATAGGATGTCTGTATTCATTTGCTAGCCATTTGCTGCCCCACCAGAGAGGGGCACAGGAGGACACAGACTTTGTTCACTGTTCTATCTGCAGTGCCTGGAGTTATGTCTGCTGCCTATCTTCCTTCAGTCTCTACTTATTTTCATCGGGATATGGGGGCTTCTCTCATCTCACACAGGCTTGAAACCAATGTTGTTGGCCTTGTACCTGGGCCCTGAATCTACTTGTTCATAAAGTCCACAGTCCCCTCTCTACTGTAGACCTCAGGTTAAGAACCTCAGATCTAGTGGAAGTGGAAAGTTTGAACTATAATGGTAGCCATAGAATGAGTGATATATAAAGAGAGAAAGGGGAGGGACAAATAACTGAAAGAAAAGATAAAAATATGTGCATTCTTGCTGAGGATTTTATAACCAGAAGAGATTTGAATGAAACCTAATTCATTATAAAATTTTAAGAGAGGGCTAATGGCTCATGCTTCTCTTGGCCATGGGGCTCAAATAAGACTCAAGTATATACAGAAGCTTTAGTAAGTACCTTCCATATACACAACATGTTAAGAATTTAAAAGGAGCTTTGTGGATTCTACTTTTAAGAGATTTATGTTAATGATATGGTTCATAGTTGTTTTTTTTTTTTTTTTTGCGGTACCGGGGATTGAACCCAGGGGCGTTCTACCTCTGCACTAAACCCCTGGCCCTATTTTTTATACTTTATTTTGAAACCGGGTCTCACGAAGTTGTGGAGGGCCTCACTAAGTAGAGAGAGAGAGAGAGAGAGAGAGAGAGAGAGAGCTGAGGCTGGCCGTGAACCCGGATCCTCTAGTCTCCGCCTCCCAAAGTACTGGGATTACAAGCGTGCGCCACCATGCCTGGCTTCATAGTTATTTTGTTGATATGAAATCTTGTAATGACCCACCAAATTTTATCTTGATATTATAGAGGGACTTAATATGTATAAATCAAAATTTTATCTAGATTCAATGACAGTTATACCTGGTCCACTTCTGTTAGAATGGTCCTATCGAATGACCTTTAAATAAATTGTGAGGTTTCTTGTTGCCATGCCCAAGTGAGAAGGGTCAGGGACTAGAAACAGAGGGAGGGATCTTTCCAGAACATCAGAAATCATTTGGTCTTGGTGAAAACACATAAAAATTCAGTTTGAATTGCAGTACACTCAGATAATGACTAGAAACCTCTGGCCTCCTAGTTTGAAGTTCTTTATTGGCTGATTATGTTTTTTTCTCATTTTTTTAAACAAAAATCTTAAACAGGCTGTACCCCTGATTAAATGAGCCATATTTGTTATTTAGGTAGTCGTTTGTAAAATACAAATGGAAAAGCTTTGAAGAGATATGATACAGGAGTAAAAGAGAAGGAAGAGAAGATGGCTTTTAAATCTTCATTGGACAAAAGCTTACTGAGCATTTCTGACCGACCAGCACTACCCTAGGCATGAAACATATAAAGAGGATTAAGGCAAGCTTCCTGCCCTTGAGAGTCAAGGTCTAGGTCTTGAGACTTCGTGACTGGTGCTATTGGCAGAAGAAAATAAAAAAGGAAAAGGCATCAGGTGAGAAAAGATTAGAGTTTAAGACTTGGGCTTGTTGAAGTTGAGACGAGAGCAATATATCTAAATGGTCTCACTGTGCTTTTGAACAAATTGAAAAATCTATGTTCTGTGGGGAGGGGAAAACCATGAATAATAATAGTAGACCAACATAACTTGGATATGAAGTCTGTTTTCTATTGGGAAGTATACATTTGATACTTCAGTATGGATGACTTTTTTTTTTTTTTAAGTTAGGACTTCTTGCCAAGTTTCTGCTTAGGAATTCTGAACCGAACTTCAAATATTTAGGGGCTTCTGTTTTAAACACATTTGGAGTTGTGGCTTCTTGTTCAAGGAAGAAAACCCCTTCAAGTACATCAAAGAGCTGTGAAAAAAAATACAGTATGTTGACAATTTGTGTGAGGGCATCGAAACCAGAAAAATAGTCTCTGTAGTACACACACATTTCAAAGTTAGGGGGGAAGGTTTCTGGTGCGAGACTTCTGGTGCCGTATGAAACACCAAATACTTGGGAAGTAATTTAACACATTCACTGTACCTAAAACATGACCCGACTTGCCCAGCAACTTCAAACTAAGGTCTAGCACATTTTTTTTTCCCTCTAGTGAATGACCTTTAAATAAATTGTGAGGCATCTCATTGCCGTGCCCAGGTGAGAAGAGTCAGGGACTAGAAGCAGAGGGAGGGATGTTCCCAGAACATCAGAAGCCATTTGACCCAGGGCCTTGGTGAAAACTGCTTAAAAATTCAGTTTGAATTGCAATGGTCTGGGTCTTGAGAGAAAACGACAGAAGATTGTCTGTGTTGATTCAAGACCCAGTGGCTCCTTAATCCTACCGAGGACCTGCTTAAAGAAGGGACAGAGTAAACTCCACAGCTTCAAAGGCAGACCCACTACCAAATGCTTGAGTGAGAAGCAGGATGTTACATTCACACAGACCTCATCTAGAGTCCCAGTTTCGTCACTTAGGAACTGGGCAACCTTGGGCAGGTTTATCTCACCTCTTGAAGACTCTGTTGCTCCTTTTGGAAATAGAAGCAGTAACACCAACATTACCAGGTGGTTACTTAACTAAATAAATGCTGGACATGAAGTGCCTAGCAGATTATTTGATACTTATAAAAAGTGCAATAAATGGTTTTGGCGCCCCCTCTTACACCATTTTTCTTCCCCTTGGAAGGATAAAATAAGTTTAGGCTTGGTGTAGGTTAAAGTGAATATTTCAAGTGAAGAAATCGAGGAGGTGACGATTTGTGTGCCAGCTCTGGCTTTGCCGCCCCTTGCAGTGTGACCTGAGGCAAGTCACCTAACCTCTCTCACCTGTTTTCTTACCCACAAATTGAGGGTGAGATTGAAGTTGACAGATACTTGTAACTTGGAGTGGAAGGGCAAATTTAACTCCTAGGCAGGAAGAAGCAGATCAGCAGAACCATCAAGAGGTTTGGATTTGGGGTTTGGCTTCCCAAGTTCCAACACAGACTCTAAAACGTATTCAATGCGTGATTTTGGTAGTGATACCAAAGATCATTGTATCTTGGTTTCCTCATCTGCTACATAGGAATAATAATAATAGTTATCACCTCATACATATAAAAGGTAATGAGAGAATACATGTAAAACACTCGCCTGACACATAGCAAGGGCTCATTCTATGGTCTAGCTTTATTATCCCAAAGAACTCTGTTGGAACGCTCACAACTTATGACCAGAAAATAAAGATTGAATTGGAAGAGAAATCTGTGAATTTTGACCTAATGATCCTGAATAGCTCTTTCAGATTTCTTTCCAATAATGGGGTGTTGACTCCTGGATTGTCCATGTGAATCATTTTGGGAATAGCAACAAGTTGTTAGCAGAATTGCTCACTCCTCTGAGCCTCTCTTTGTGGAGTTGACCTTCCCTGGATGGAAGAATGTTGGAATTGCTCTAATATAAGGTAGTTTATCTATAGCTTGAGGAACCTGCCCTATGTCAACCAAGACATTCAAGGCTGAAAGCAGAGATTATCCTAATCTAAGACTGCTGTTGGGAAACCAGAGTCTGATATTCTGTGGTTCCAATGCTGTTGCTCAAATAACTTTACACTTGGTTTGAACCTGAATTGGCCTGTCAGAGCTGCTAACCACCTCCCCTTGCTGTAGCTTTACTAAGGGAAAATGGGAAAACGTTAGCGTGTGGGAATTCAAATCATTGCACTTCTCCTGCTTGCTGGTGTCTAGAAACTCAGTAAAAGGGTATCAAGGAAGGAAAATTACTTTGGCCATCAGCAGTGTGACAAGAGGGGAAAAGGCATGATCAGGGCCACTTTAAAGACTTTAGAAGAAGTAAGTGCTAAAAGGATTGGTGTCCCTCCCTTGACACTCTTCCCTACATTATATGCAATTAAAAGCAAAAAGTAAATTATGGAAATAATTTAGTCAAGCCCCATTACATTCTGAATTTTCCATGACGATTTACAACTGTGTCTACACATAGTAGGTGTTTTTTTGGAGGGGTAGTGGGGATTGAACCCAGGGGTATTCTACGTCTGAGCTAGACCCCTGAGCCCTTTTTTTATTTTTTATTTTGAAACAGGGTCTCACTAAGTTGCTGAGACTGACCTCGAGCCTGTGATTCTCTTGTCTCAGCCTCCCAAGTATGGGGATTACTGGTGTGTGCCATGGCGCCTAGCAACACATAGTTATTTTTTTTTAAATTTCTGCTTTTCTGGTTCTCAGAGAACATGCTATTCTATCATGGATAATCTAGCTCTGCCCAGGACCTTGGGGTCACCATCCAGAGGGAGTTTCTGAGAACCCTGGGAAGTGATCCTCCCTCTAACACAATAATATAACTAAATAAATAGATGAATCATTTATCAAGCATTTGCTTTCCCCAAAGGAAGGGCAGAGATGATATGGCATAAGACTGGTGGCCTGTAAGTGCCAGTCCTCAGCAGTCATGGTGCCCGCCTGACTTTGGAGTGAGCTCATGTTACCTCAGAATTTTGGACTTCGATGAATAACCTCATCACTAGTTTGCTTTACTTTAGTCTTATTTATAATAGGTGCTCTACACTGCTGCCCAGAATGATCTCCTTTTAAAAATGTGACCATGAGCATCCTCTGGGTATAGCACTATGTGAAGCCTCACTATTCACTCAGAATAAAGCCAGGCTCCAGAATAAAGAACCTCAAGGTTCTTCCCAACCCATGTTCTTTCTACCTATTGAATTCCATTCCCCATTGCCCCAGCTGATGGTGGGCACCAGCTAAGCACAAATACTGCTTCAGCCTCTACACTGTTTCCGTGCTGGTCCTTTCACCCACTTTCCTCCACCTGACAAATCCCAGGCATTTCTTAAAACACAGTCCAAGTGCCCCTTTCCGTGGGCAGAGTTCTGATTCTCTGGGTAGCCCTCATGTCTCTCTCCTTTGTGCCTCCACACACGAGCTTCCTACCTCTCTGGTAGCACTTCTGCTATGACCTTTCAGACATAGTGGTTCATATCTCTTCATCTTCTTTGCAACTGTGAGTTCCTTGAGGGCTGGGGCTAAGCTTTGTTGCTTTTGGAATCTTCCTTGACTTTTATGGTGTATAGTGCGAAGGGGATGCAAAGTAACATTTGCAGAGTGAATGCAATAACTAGTTAGTAAATTGTCAATCAGACACTAATACACACCCCCATGAACGCAGAGCCGGTGCAGCTGGCACTCTGCTGGTTGAATAAATGGCGACCTCATGGAGCTATTGTAAAAATCAAAGTGGGAGCTGTGGAGGCTTTGTGCACGCTGGGTGGCTGGGCCAGTGAGGGAGCGGTACTGTGATTGCAGTGAGCAGGGTCCTAGCTTTCACAGTGGTGTGGCCATGGGCAGAGGGCCATCGGAGCCAGCTTTCAGCTGCCCGACTGTCACCCCAGGTGAGGAAAAGGCAGCGTTCCATTGACTGGACGTGTAATGGGGTGAAAGTGAGCCTGCTGCTATTTCTTTCACAGCTTGTGAAGGCTGTAATGAAAAGGTCTGAGAGACTTTTTCTCCCTGGTCCTGGAAGAGAGTGTCATAAATGTCCAATTTACCACTGATTGCCACCTTGGCCCAGGGACTCCGCAGCAACAAGCCATTGAAACATAGCTAACCAACAAAGCACGCCTTGAGAGAGTGACTCAACCTCTTTTGTCATCCTGATTGAGTAGCAAATTAGAAATGATAGTAATCGCCATTGATTAAACAACTTCTCTGCATCATACATGGTGTTAAAAATCTCATTTGACCTCTACCAAGTCATATGAGAGGGAATATTGTCTCCATGTTAGGGAACACAAGGCTGAGTCAGTTTTAGTGATTTTTCTAAGATCACTCCGTATAGCAGATAGCTGCTGCTGTGTTATACAGAGGCAACAAACAACCCCACTTTATCAGTATCTTGGAAAAACAAGATTTGAATTCTTGTTCATATTATCTGTGTATCACTGTGTCTGAGGTTGGCTGTGACTCTGCTCTATGTGTCTTCTTTGTTTCAGAACTCAGACTGAAAACAGTCCTGATTTAGGATCTATGATTCTCATGATAGAGAGGGAATAAAGAGCCTGGCCAACCTCCCCAAGGCTCGTGAGGCTCTTCTGGGTTGTGCCACACATCACTGCAACTCACATTCTATTGGTCAAAGCATGTCACATGACCATGCATAGGGTCAAGCAGGTAGAAGTGTGTGCCCATTGTGAGGCAACCTGGATCTCATGGCAAAGGACAGGAATGAATAATTGGTCAGAAACAATTAGGGGCAGTGATAAAATCACCTAGTAAGGGATAGAACTAGCATGAAAACTGAAGTTCTTCCTAACCCAAACTCCATGTTCCTTCCACCATGCCAAGTGGTCTAGTATGGAAAACTGACTGGAGCTTTATTAACTTTGGTGACAAGAGCCCTGAGTAAAGCCCCAAGGCTCTTTGATTCCTGAGTGCAGCAGAAGGAAGAGTTAGGGACACCACCTTGTCACTTAGCAGAACAGGATTGCAAGTGTACGTCAGTAAAGCCTTGCTCTGTAGTCTGCCAGTGTAATTGGCATGAAAAACCTACTCTCTTTCTGCAGCCCTTATTGCTCCAGTAAATCTCCCACTGTACCTCCCATTACCCCTCGCTTAAAGCACCGATTATTCCTTTATTAGAGCTCAGCCACAAGTAGGCCATGAATTTTTATGGCTTTTCCGGATCTCATAAGGCAATGGGAAGCGTCCATTTAAACACAGTCACTAAACTATACCACAGGTTTATGGCCTGATGTAGCATTTCACTGGCTTAAAAGAAGCCTCACCCCTTCTTTGAATACTTTGCTTCCTCCTTGGAAAAAAATAGGAAACTTCAAGCTTCTACTTCTAACCTCCCTAGTGGTTACCCTAGGAGGTGGCCAGGTTGACAGGCCACCATTAACAAAAATCTGAATGTCCTGTCTTTGGAAATAATTTCTGCATAGAAAGGATATTCTTGCAGTCTCTTACAGCTTTCTTGGAATGTTCAGTCTACTTAATGTGTGTGTGCCTTCATTGTGCAATTTATTCATGAAACATTAATTGCCTAACTACTTTATGTCAGACCATGTGCAAGATAGGTATGGTCCTGGGCCCCTTGACTTCAATTCTGTTGCTATGGTGGGCCTTCTATAAAGAGAGCAAGAGAGATTGGAAATCGATGCTCCTTGGTGACTTCAAAGCAATTTCATGTGCATTGTTTTCTTTGACATAGTGATATGTCTTTCCCCATGGTGTAGAGCCATCCTACAGGTGAAATGCCACAGGTGAGATGCTCCTGAGCTGTTGGCAGCCTCAAGAATAGCATTGAGCACAACTAGGTATATGGATCTAGGCACAGAGTTTTGTTGAAGAGGAAAGAAACATGGCCATGAAAGCAGTTCAATTTCTGAGAATAATTGTTATTTTTACTATTTAAACACTTCTTCTAAGAACACTTTAAGCTTCTGCATAGATTCTTTGCCCCCGAGTTTTTACCCTATAAGTTGGAGGCACACATATCCATAGTTACTGAAATTTTCCATTTGGATTTTCACAGATATTTCAGATACTTTTATTTATTTGGTTGTTTGTTTTTAATCGACACATACAGATTGTACATATTTATGAAGTACAATGTGACCATCTGACACATATATATGATGTGTACTGATCAAAGCAGGGTAATTAGTATTTCCACCTTCTTAAACATTTATCATTTCTTTGTACTGGGAAATGTTGAACTCCTTTCTTCTAGTTCTTTATAAAATGTATAATGAATTGCTGTCATGTCTGGTCACTCTGTTGTGCTATAGAATGCTAGAACTCATTCCTCCTACCTAACTGTATTTACACAGGTACTTTTAAATTCAACGTGTCTTAAACCAAAACTCACTATTTCCCACATCTACTTACTCTTAAACTTCCTTCTCTTCTTCTTCCTCCTCCTCTTCCTCCTCCTCTTCCTCCTCTTCCTCCTCCTCCTCCTCGTCCTCTTCCTCCTCGTCCTCTTCCTCCTCCTCCTCCTCCTCCTCCTCCTCCTCCTCTTCTTCTTTCTCCTACGCCTTCTTCTTCTTTTCTCTTTCTCTCTTGGTCGGTGTGCAAACCATTCACCCATTCACCAGCACCTGTAGCTTGGGAGACCTTCTGGACTCTCCACTCTTCATCACCAGCCCAATCAGTCACTAAGTCCTGCCCTTTTCCCCCTTGTAGCATCTTTCAAATAAGTAGTGTCCTCTCCATCCCTGCAGTCTCAGCCTTTCCTTACTGGAACCCCACAGTATCCCCCACCCCCAGCAGTGGTCTTCTTGTCTCCAGTCTCACTCTGCTCCAGCCCATCTTCATCAGTAGTTCCAGAGAGAACTTTCTCCACCCAGATCTGATCATACCCCTCTCCTTTGTCAAGCTCCCTCCTCCCCAGTTCTTGAGGGTGTTCCATGCAAAAGCCTTCCCTTTCAGCACAGAGTAACAAAAATCCTACCCTAGCAGAAGTTTTTTATGCTAATCAATACTTTATTCCCATCCTCTACTTCTACAATTACACCTCCTATTCTTCACTCTATGAACTAATCTTGTCAAATTGACATACCTATTTCCCAAAAAAAATGTCTTTTTTTCCCCTTTTATTTCCACATACACTATAGTGTCTCCTTTGTCCTCCTGGACAATGCCTACTGAACTCCAAGACTCAGTTCAAATCTACTTTCCTAGCGACAGTGCCTTGAGATCTCTTTAGGTGGGCCTAAGCTCTTCTACCTCAGTCAGCAGGAACTTGAACTTCACATAATTTGCTAACTTTTCTTCTCTTCTACTAGACTATCAGTTCAGGGGAACAGAGGACCATGTCTTAGGATACATACCTTGTGTTTACTATTTACTTGGACATTTTGTGTGTTTTGTCTCATTGATCCACCAACCTTGTCATTTAAGTCACTGATATTCCATTTTATAGATGGCAATTAGGTTTACCTAATGCTCAAAGATTGTGCAGCTAATAAGTGGAAGGTCTATAGGTCCAAGCCACACACTGCTTACAATTCACATTAGTAGCCTCTGCCGTGACGACAGGAGAGGCTTAGCAGAGAGCGTCTGGCTGGGGGAAGTCCAGCAGACCTGCCTGCAAGTCGCATTTTCAAGGCAAGAATGGAGGTTGTATTTGGATTGTGTTATACATCATTAAAAACTGCAAAGTTTTATTTATATAATTACTATTATTTTATTGGAAAACCCTTCTCATATACCTTTGTGGAATACAATGTGATGTTTTGATATATGTATACAACATGGTGTGATTAAATCAAGTTAATTAACATATTGCTACCCTGTCATTTTCTATAGTAAGACATTTAAAATTTACTCTCTAGTTATTTTGAAATATATACTACATCATTAGGGCTACAGTCACACCATAGATCTCAAAGCCTATTTTGTCTATCTGAAACTTTTTTGCCCTTTGGTTGGCAGTTCTTCATTCCTTTCCTTCCTACCCCTGTTCTCTGGTCACTATTATTTTATTCTCTATTCCTATGAGTTCAACTTTATTAGATTCCTCATATAATAGAGATCATATGGTATTTGTCTTTCTGTGCCTGGCTTATTCATTTAGTATAATGAAAGGTTTACTCATGTTGTTGCAAGTGATAGGGTTCCTGCTTTTTAAAGGCCGAATAGTATTCCATTGTGTATAAATACCACATTTTCTTTATGCATTCATCTGTTGATGGACACAGATTATTTCTATATCTCATGGAATAAGATTATGAATAATACTGCTATGAATATGAGAGTGTAGATATCCCTTTGATATACTGACTTCAGCTCCTTTGGCTATATACCCAAAGGTAGGATTTATTATTAGTTTTGTGAGGAAACTTCATACCACTTTCCATATTGGCTGTACTAATTTGTATTCCCACCAATAATATTTGAGTTCTCTTTTCTCTGCATTCCCTCCAACACTTATCTTTCATCTTTTTGATAAAAGCCATTCTAGCAGGTGTGAGTGATACCTTGTTGTGATTTTAATTTACATTTCCCTATCAATTAGTGATGCATTTTTTCATGTATATATTGTCCATTTGTATGTCTTGTCTTGAGAATTCTCTATTCAGGTCTCTTGCCCATTTGTTAATCAGGTTGTTTTCTTCCTATAGAGTTGTTTGTGTTTCTTATGTAGTTTGATTATCAACCCTTTATAAGATGTATACTTTGCAAATATTTTCTCCCATGCTGTGGGTTGTCTGTTTACTTTGTTATTTTCTTTGCTACACAGAAGCTTTTTAGCTTGATGCAATCACATTTGCCTATTTTTGTTTCATTACCTGTGCTTTTTTT
>PVJS01008388.1:0-53254 GCA_004027185.1 Glis glis | reverse complement strand
CCAGTCAGCACTCAGACTCCTGGTGCTTCCCCACGCTTCTTGAGTTTGGGTAAAGAACCTCAGTGCTCCTAACCGTTCACACCTGAAACCCAGAGGTGCAAGCAGGAGGGTCTCTTGACTCTGTCAGGACCCCGTGGGTGGATGTGCAGCTTGTACACTGCACCACTGAGGGGGGCGCCGTGGACAGGGTAGACATTGTGACTGTTTTCCAGCGTGCAGCGATCATGTAAGGTCTGGGCTAGTGTCGGCCCTGCTCTTCACTCTCTCAGGCCGCTCTCTCTGGGCAGGCTGCTCTCTCTGGGCTCAGTTTCCTCGTGTGTAAAATGCGGGGGTGGCCGGGTGTGGTGGCGCACGCTTGTAATCCTAGTACTTTGGGAGGTAGAGACCGGAGGAACCGGGTTCGAGGCCAGCCTCAGCTCTCTCTCTCTCTCTCTCTCCCTCTCCCAGTCTCTCCCTCTCTCTCTACCTAGTGAGGCCCTCCTCAACTTCGTGAGACCCGGTTTCAAAATAAAGTATAAAAGCCGGGCGTGGTGGTGCACGCTTGTAATCCCAGTACTTTGGGAGGCGGAGACCAGAGGATCCGGGTTTGCGGCCACCTCAGCGCGCATGCGCGCGCGCGATCTATCTCTCTCTCTCTCTGTTTCTCTCTCTCTACTTAGTGAGGCCCTCCGCAACTTCGTGAGACCCGGTTTCAAAAATAAAGCATAAAAAAATAGGGCCGGGGGTGTAGCGCGGAGGTAGAACGCCCCTGGGTTCAATCCCCGGTACCGCAAAAAAAAAATGCGGGGGTTGGACGAGATCCGTGAGGTCCCTTTTGCTGTGACATCGTGAGAGTCTTCTAGGCGCTGGTGGTGTGAACTGAGTGCTGGAGCCGGCGCCGTGTAAGGCTGCCGCCCCTGCCCTTCGCTGTGCCTGGCCTTGACCCCCCTTCTCCTTTCAAGGAGGAGAAACCCCCGCGGTGAAGGGAGACCCTGCTGAGCTAAGGACAGCATGGCCGCGTCGGCCCCGCTGCGGAGCCTGGAGGAGGAGGTGACCTGCTCCATCTGCCTGGACTACCTGCGGGACCCCGTGACCATCGACTGCGGCCACGTCTTCTGCCGCAGCTGCACCACCGACGTCCGTCCCGGCTCGGGGGGCCGCCCGGTCTGCCCGCTCTGCAAGAAGCCTTTCAAGAAGGAGAACATCCGGCCCGTGTGGCAGCTGGCCAGCCTGGTGGAGAACATCGAGCGGCTGAAGGTGGACAAGGGCAGGCAGCCGGGAGAGGTGGCCCGGGAGCAGCAGGACACGAAGCTGTGCGAGCGGCACCAGGAGAAGCTGCACTACTACTGCGAGGACGACGGGAAGCTGCTGTGCGTCATGTGCCGCGAGTCCCGGGAGCACCGGCCACACACGGCTGTGCTGGTGGAGAAGGCCGCGCAGCCCCACCGGGTAAGCCCTGGCCGCGGGGCCTCAGCCCTCCGGGCGGCTCTGCCCTGCGCACCCCTGCAGGCCAGGCTGCCCAGCCCCCCTGAAGGCCGGGTCCTCCGTCCTGTCCCAGCCCAGAGCCTCCATCTGTCCCCACCGCTTGTCTTCCCACAGGAAAAAATCCTGAACCACCTGAGTACCCTAAGGAGAGACAGAGACAAAATTCAGGGCTTTCAGGTGAAGGGGGAAGCTGATATCCTGGCCGCGCTGGTAAGTGGGCCATCAGGGAGCCGGGAGGTGGTCACCTGTGCCGGGCATGGAGAGCCAGGCGTGTCGTCGGCAAAGTGGAGGTGTTTGGGGAGAAGCTCAGGGTGGATGTATGTTGGGCCGGCTGCAGCAGACCTGGGCTTTAGCTCAAGCTCTGTCTGTATGAGCCAGCTGTTGCCTCAGGTTCCCAGTTGCTTCTCCCTGACAGCGAGCGGGCTGGCTAGATGTGGGCCGGGTCCCTTCCCTCCTCTGTGACTCACCTCAGCTGCAGGCCCACGTCTGGCAGCCATGACTTCTGCCAGAGGTCCGAGGAAGGCCTGGCTTCTTTCTCCTGTTCACAAAGTGGGGGAGACGTGATTTCCCGAGTGGAGGGCGGCCAGGGGGTGGAAGGAGGAGCTGGCTGCAGCGCAGGGGCTGAGAAGGAAGGGCGAGGAAGGCTGCCCAGCTCTGGCCACACTCTGTAGTGCAGCCAGGCCCCAGGCCCATGGTCACTGGTGGGTAGAAAACAGGCAGCACATTGCGTGCCTGATTAGAGAGGGGCTGGCAGGGAAAAAGCTGAAAAGATGGTTCCAGTTTTCTGGGGGAATGTATGCTGGGACAGGGACAATGGAGGGCTGTGGGCCAGGCCCGGCAGCAAGGGACTCGGTGCTAGGGGAGGGAGAGAGGAAAGCGGAGCCAGCCTATGTCCAAGAGCGCCTGCAGCCTCCGTGTGCCGACAGGGACAATGAGGACTCGCCAGACCCCAGCCTGGCCTCGCCAGGGCGATTTGGAGGCAGGAAAGGACATGGTCCCTGAGTCACACAGTCCAGTTTCACTGAGGAAAAAGGATGAGTCTGGTGTGGCAGAGAGAGGTGCACGTAGATATTTCATCTGTCATAGTGGGGTTCTGAAGGAAGGATTGAACAGGCTTGGATGCCATTCATCAAACAAGGCTTCCTGGAAGAGGGGACACATGGAAATTTTGTCCAGAGGGAACAGTTTGTCAGCTCAAGAGTGAGAGACACACAGGGTCCCAGAGTAGATGGTGGCTGATCCTTCAGGCAGAGTCTGTTTTGGTCGCAGAAGCAGAGTTAACTGGACTGACTGACTGGCCACGTCCTCTGGGAAGAGGAGGGTGGACCGGGAGCACTCCTTAGCTCCTTCCACCTCAAGGGCTGTAGAATTCACTAGTGGAGTAAGGGGGGAAGAGCCAGCCCGCACCCCTATAAAGCCAGGTCCTGGGGCCTCCTGTGCCCCGTGGCAGAGGTGTCACCTCCCTTCCTGTCCCTGCAGAAGAAGCTCCAGGAGCAGAGGCAGTACATTGTGGCAGAGTTCAAACAGGGCCACCAGTTCCTGAAGAAGCGGGAGCAGCACCTGCTGGACCAGCTGGCCACCCTGGAGCAGCTGCTCACGTCGGACAGGGAGAAGTTCAAGACCCGGGGCGTCGGCGAGCTTGCCCGGCTGGCTCTGGTCATCTCTGAGCTGGAGGGCAAGGCGCGGCAGCCGGCTACAGAGCTCATGCAGGTGAGAGCCCCCGCGGGGGCTGGGAGCTGGGGGACTGAGGGTGGCTCCGGCTCCCCACTCCCCCTCTGGACCTTGTGAGACTTGCTTCCTCTTGGGGCCTTGGTTTTCTCATCTGAAATAAGGGGGTGATAGACTTACCCGGCACACTTATTCCAAGGGTTTCATGAGCATAAAATGAGATAACTGAAATGGTGTTCCTTCACAAAAGCCATTTTTCTGCAGAAAGCATTTTTAAAAAAGAGTATCCAGGCTTGGTGGTGCACACCTGTAATCCCAATACTTGGGAGGCTGGGACAGGAGGATCGCAGGTTTGAGGCCAACATCAGCAACTTAGTGAGTCCCTGTTTCAAAATAAAAGATAAAAAGGGCTGGGAGTGTAGCTTCAGAGTAGAACGCCCCTGAGTTCAATCCCCAGTACCAAAAATAAATAAATAAATAAAAAGTAAAAAGGGATGGGGGTGTAGCTTGGAAGCACAGTGCTCCTAGGTTCAATCCATAGTACCAAAAGAAAAAAACCAAAAGGCCTTTGATAAAGGGGATGGAATAGGAATGAGAGGCCTCTGGGCTGAGAACATCAAGAAGATGGTGAAGGGTCTGGTAACAAAAATAGGCTGGCATCCTCCCCAGGCTGGCCCTCGGCGGGCCTGCAGTAGCAGGTCTGTGCCTCTGCCTCTCCCCCGTCGCCATTGTCTGCACCCATGGAGAGCTGTGTGCTGTCTGTTGATAACCAGGATGCGATGTCCTCAGAGAAGCCAGCCTGCCCCCTCCCGCTCCCTTCACTTGACCCTTTTTTCTCTAGTGCTTATCACTTAGCAACATAATTTGACATTCTATTTGTGTTGATTGTTTGTTGTCTGCTTCCCCCTGCTAGGATGTCAACTCCACACAGGTAGGGATTTGTGTCTTTTTCTTTTTTACTGCTGCCTCCCAAGCTTCTAGATCAGTACCGGGCACATAGGAGGCACTTAAGAAAGATTTGTAGAATGAGTGAAAGCAAGGCGAAATCCATTAACAGAGCACGACGGAGGCGTCTCACAGGAACGTCCCGCTCACCGTCCTCCACCTGTCTTCCCCTCGCACCCATGGCGCCACCGTCCTCCTCCTGTTCAAGCTGTGGCCCTGTCCTCGATTGTCCTTGACCAGTGTGTCCACTCTAGTCTGTCTCCAGAACCTTCCAGGACTGTGCAGCCTCTGTCCTGTCTCTGCTGCCTCCCCCTGGTTCGGGCCATCTCCCTCTCCCCGGTCCACAGCAGCAGCCTCCCACGTGGAGACTGGCCTCCCGCGTGCCCGCTGCTTCCTGACTCCATTCTCACAGCGCAGCCAGGGAATGGTCACAGGGTTTTGGCTGGTGCTGCACAGTAGCTCAAGACTAGTTTATTTTTGTCTCAGTAGCAGCTCAGGTGGAGGGGCTAGAGATGTCCATGAGGTCATTCAAGAAGCTGGCTTACATCCATCTGCTCGTCCGCCAGCTTCTAGGGGTGTTGTCCTCAGCCATGTGGTCCAAGTGGGGCCCATCACTGCTGTGTATGAAATCCAGCCAGGAAGGTAAAGGAACTAGAAAGCAATGTTTTTTCCTTTTTTTTTTTTTTAAGATAAAACCCAGAGCCAAGTGCTGTGGCACATGCCTGCAATCCCAGCACTTGGGAAGCTAAGGATCGCAGGTTCAAGAACAGCCTGGGCAACTTAGTGAGACCCTGTTTCAGAATAAAAAATAAAATAGGGCTGGGGGGTATAGCTCAAAGGTAGAATGCCCCTGGGTTCAAACGCCAGTACCAACATGCACAAGATGAATAAATAAATGAATGGATAGATGAATGAATAAATGAATACATTTAAATAAATGAGAAGAACCAGAAATCATAGCCATTGCTCCTTTTCACATCTCAACAGTTGGAGCTTAGTCACATGACCTGGTTGCAGGAAATCTGGGAAATGTAGTTTCCTGGTCATGTGCCAATCTGTAACTCCAAGAGTTCTGTTGTTAGAATGAAGAAGGGGGCCATGGGTACTGGAGAATAGTTAGCAGTCTCAGCTATATTATAGTAAAGCAGATCTCCTATGTCATTCCTCTGCTTGAACCCCCTTGGTGGCTTTCCAGTACATGGAACAAAACACAAACTCCTGCCGTCCGTATCGAGCCTTGCGTGGCCTGGCCCTGCCGCCTTCTCCAAGTCCTTTCCCGTTTCTTCGTACCAGCCTTCACCTGGCCGATACTTTCTCATTCTTCAAACTTCGTCTCAAGTGTCTCCTTGTAGCAGTTGACCCTGTTGCGCGCCACCCCTGGCTTGCTTCTGTTGTGATTATTTGTTTTCGTGTCGTTGTATTCAGTGCCCTGCTAGAATGCCAGCCCCTTACGGAAGGGGCCACATTTGTTTTGTTCACAGATGTGTCCCCACCTCTACTAGTGTTGGGCACGTGGGAATGAAGCCTCGTTTGATTCACATTGATGCTTGTGCTTTCTTCCTTTCCAGGACACCAGAGACTTCGTCAACAGGTAGGAGTCTCCTTCCACAGTCCCTCATTCTCCTGGGCCTCTGTCCCCTCCCCTTTTCCTCCGCCATGGTGAGCGATTGGGGAGTGATATGGTACCGCGCACCCTGGTTCAGCCTGATGGGCTTCTGGGAAGCCGGAGCACGTCCTTGGGGACTGGAGACTCCTGCCCCTGAGCGCGTTGTCTGCATCATAATCCCTCCTTGTCTGGGTGAGGCGGTTGGGGGTGGGGCGGAACCTGGCTGAGTAGGCAGAAGCGCTGGCACGTGGGGTCTGCTGAGGGTCTGAAGGCCTGCTCTGCTGGTGTCTTTGGCTCCTGCTTTATGTCTTTTTTTTTCGTGATACTGGGAATTGAACCCGGGGGCCTTCTGCCTCCAAGCTATACCCCCGGCCCTTTCTACTTTTTGTTTTATAACAGCGTCTCACTAGGTTGCTGAGAGTCCTCCTACGTTGCTGAGGCTGTCCTCAAACCTGCAATCCTCCTGTCTCAGCCTCCCAAGTACTAGGATTACAGGCATGTGCCACCATGCCTGGCTTATGTCTTTTGATTGGGGATAGTCAAAACTTTCCTGTCCCCTTCTTAACTGTCATGAAGATTGAGAGAAACTTATTAGGGAATGGTGGTGCATACCTGTAATCCCAGTACTTGGGAGGCTGAGACAGGAGGATTGAAGGTTCAAAGCCAGCCTCAGCAACTTAGCTCGATCCTCAGCAACTTAGTGAGACCCTGTTTCAAAATAAAAAATAAAATAGGGGTGGAAGTGTAGCTCAGAGGTAGAACCCTGGGTTCAAGTCCCAGTACCAAACAAACACCAAAAACAAACAAACAAAAAACAAAGATTAAGAGAAAAGCAAGAAGAGCCAAGTAACAGGTCATTATGTCCGTCATCTTCTCAGGTATCCACGGAAGAAGTTCTGGAATGGGAAACCCATCTCTCACATGGTTAAAAGAAAAACTGGAGAATTTTCAGATAAGCTCCTCTCTCTTCAGCGAGGCCTGAGGCAATTCCAAGGTAAGGGTTGGGTGAGCGCCCGGGTAGGAGTCAGGAGGGGCCGCCACGTGGAGGGAGGGTCCCTGGCTCTCCGTCATGTTCTTCAGCCTTGTTTTTCTGAGCAGCCCCTGATTGTTGTCTGCTTTCTTCATTTGTTGGTACTGGGATTTGGACCCAGAGGCATTGTACCTCCGAGCTACACCCCCAGCCCTTTTCAATTTTTATTTTTTATTTATTTTTTTATTTTTTTTGCGGTACTGGGGATTGAACCCAGGGGCATTCTACCTCCAAGATACACCCCCGGCCCTATTTTTTATCCTTTATTTTGAAACCGGGTCTCACGAAGTTGCGGAGGGCCTCAGTAAGTAGGTGAGGCTGGCCACGAACCCGGATCCTTCGGTCTCCGCCTCCCAAGTACTGGGATTACGAGCGTGCGCCACCACACCTAGCCTCAATTTTTATTTTGAAACAGGGTGTCACTAATTTGCAGAGTGTCTTGCTAAGTTGCTGAGGCCGGCCTCAAAACTGAAATCCTCCTGTCTCAGCCTCCCAAGTACTGGGATGACAGGCGTGTGCCACTGCACCTGGCTTTTCTCTTTTTGTCTGGGGCTCTCGGGGATGGAGCCCTATCACAAAATTAATACCACCCAAGTAAGAAATGGGTTCGTGCCGGGCGTGGTGGTGCACGCTTGTAATCCCAGTACTTGGGAGGCTGAGACCGGAGGATCCAGGTTTGTGGCCAACCTCAGCTACTTAGGCCCTCCGCAATTTAGTGAGACCCTGTTTCAAAATAAAGAATAAAAACTAGGGGTAGGGGTGTAGCCTGGAGGTAGAATGCCCCTGGGTTCAACCCCGGTACCGCAAAAAAAAATAAAAAAGAAAGAAATGGGTTCATAAATGTGCTGGGCTTGAAGGTCATTACTGTCCTCTTTGTCTCCGCAGGAAAGCTGCTGAGAGACCTGGAATATAAGACAGGTGAGCGTAGAGAGGGATGTTCTCAGATATACCTAGAATAAAGAAAACCCCCGCTATGGAAATTCTGACTGCTCTGGTGACCCCAGGTGGCCCTGTCCTCGTCCTCCTCGCATTTTCTGATCCCTCTCCTCCTCTTTCCTCTGGAGGACAGGCCTCTGCTTGATGGGGGCCCCTCCTCTGCCCCGCGTTTGTTATTCTGTAAACAGGCTGAGCTTCCTCTCATCTGCCTGGTGGCTGGTCTGGGATTGGGAGCAGACAGCAGTGGCAGCCTCAGGCCACTGCTGTGATCCTCAGCCCTGCTGCCGGGCTGTGCGCTCACATGGTCCACGCTGTGAATGGCGCCCCTGGGATTGTGCAGCGTGGAGCCCCAGCACGGACGCCACGGAGCCTGGTGGCCCCTGTCTGGCCCACCAGTGACACTGTTCCTCTTCCCTTGTCCCCACAGTAAGTGTCACTCTGGACCCACAGTCAGCCAGCGGGTACCTGCAGCTGTCGGAGGACTGGAAGTGCGTGACCTACAGCAGCCTGTACCAGTGCTCCTACCTGCACCCCCAGCAGTTCGACTGCGAGCCGGGGGTGCTGGGCAGCAAGGGCTTCACCTGGGGCAAGGTGTACTGGGAAGTGGAGGTGGAGAGGGAGGGCTGGTCCGAGGAGGAGGAGGAGGGTGACGAGGAGGAAGAGGGGGAAGAGGAGGAGGAAGAAGAGGAGGCCGTGGGCTATGGGGATGGGTATGACTGGGAAACGGATGAGGACGAGGAGTCACTGGGGGAGGAGGAGGAGGAGGAGGAAGAAGAGGAGGAGGTGCTGGAAAGCTGCATGGTGGGCTTGGCCCGGGACTCTGTGAAGAGAAAGGGAGACCTCTCCCTGCAGCCAGAGGACGGGGTGTGGGCGCTGCGCCTGTCCTCCTCCAGCATCTGGGCCAACACCAGCCCCGAGACCGAGCTCTTCCCATCGCTGCGGCCCCGGAGAGTGGGCATCGCCCTGGATTACGAAGGGGGCACTGTGACTTTCACCAACGCAGAGTCACAGGAACTCATCTACACCTTCTCCGCCACCTTCACGGGGCGCCTGGTCCCCTTCCTGTGGCTCAAGTGGCCGGGCACGCGCCTCCTGCTGAGACCCTGAGCCCCAGCGCCTGTCCTTTGGAATTCCAGGACTCTATAATGGGGGGTGCCTGGGCAGAGCACCTGGAGCAGGGGAGGGGATCCCACATCCACTGCCACCCACCTCCCCATCGCGGTGGCCTCCCGAGACTTCACAGTTCTGTCGCTCTCTCCATACGGCCCTCATCGGGCTCCCATCCTGCCTCTTGCTGGTTTCCTGTGGCATCTTCTAACCCTGAGGTCCACCGGGGTCCCTTATTCCTGTTTTTCCACCCTGTGCCCCAGCTCTGTGCTCTCTTTGTTGAATAAGGAGCTGAGGCACCGTTTTCTAGCCCAAGATGGCAGCCTGTGCCAGCTGGTCTTGGGAAAGACTGCCGATTCCACCTGAGACCATTTTCTTGTCCTCATCCTACATAGGTCCCTCTTTCCCCGATTCACTCTGCTGGTCACCTTCCCCGACATCTTAAACAGACCTACCCCCACCCCGGCTCGGAGTCAAACACATTCAAGTCCTGGAAATAAACGCCATCGAAACCCACGAAGCTCCCGGGCCCCATGGGTTGGCCATGGCATGGCCTCCTCCTGAGTTCAGAGCCGAGTCTGTGCTGCTCCAAACCAGGCTGAAAGGAAGAGGCTTCCACACCTGAAAAGGGGGACCCCAGAGCGCCTGTCTCGGGCGAGGGATCCAGGTACATGTGACTGTGGGGTAACAACTGTGACCAGTGGTCAGTAGTCCTCTGTGGATTGGTCCTTGTTGAGGGGAGATCTTGGAAGAATCCATACATCTAAATGCTCTTGATCCATACATCTAAAAACACCAGGGCAGATGCCCAGGCGAGCAGAGCCCCTGCCACGGGGCTCTTGCCAGTTTCTGCAGGGGGCATTGGGCTGTGTGCCTGGCCCTCCTCCGTGTCCAGGCTCAGTTCCCTGGGAATTGTGGGGAGAGGGAAGGAAGGCTGAGGGGCGTGCAGCCTCACCCCAGGTCTTCACGCTGAGAGAGAGATTGGGGTGTCTCCTCACTGTCTGTGACCCCGCCCGGGGTCCCAGCACCCCCTAGTGCCCACGGTTTAATACAAGCTTCCAGCTCCAGCCAAAGCGATGTTCCCGTTTTTGTCCTGCCAGTCATTCCTCTGCTTATCCGAGTGTCAATTCCTCTTGTTCTGTGCGACTGCTCCCAGCCATTCTCGGTCCGAGTGGCCCCTTAGCCACCACATTGTCCCAGAAATGCCCACTTTGTATATATCATGCTGCCTGCGTCACATGTACATGTTATTTCTGCCTCTAGTTTTGTAAGCTCTTAGAGGGCGGATACCGTCTTAATACTTATATTCTCCATGGCACCTAGTGCAGTGCTGAGCACAGAGAGGTGCTCAATAAAGACTTGTTGAATGAGCAGCCTGGAGATGTCTTTATTGAAACTCGGATGTCACCAGACCTCAGTCTGGCGTCAAGGAGCTTCCGTTGATCCCAGTAGCCCAGGGTTTTCCTCTGTGTCTAGAACTCTGTGACTTTGCTTCTGTGGTCTGTTGGCAAAGTGCTGCCCTTTCTAGAAGTCCCCAAAGAAGAGCTTCCCATGGACGTAGATCAGCCACCACTGCGCCCCTCCCAAGCTGTACGGAGGTGACTCAAAGCAGATGACTGACAAGGCCTGCAACACAACCATCTCATCTGTTCTGGGGTTTTTTTATTATTTATTTGGTGGTACTAGGGATGGATCCCAGCAGCCCTCTACACCCCCAGCCCTTTTTTATTTTTAATAAATAGTTCTAAGCTGAGCGTGTTAATGCATGCCTGTAATTCAGTACTTGGGAGGCTGCGACAGGAGAATCACAGGTTTGTGGCCAGCCTCAGCAACTTAGTCAAGCCCTCCACAACTTAGTGAGACCCCGTTTCAAAATAAAGAATAAGCAAGGTGTGGTGGTGCATGCTTGTAATCCCAGTACTTGAGAGGCGGAGACCGGAGGATGCGGGTTTGCAGCCAGCCTCAGCTACTTAGTGAGGCCCTCCACAACTTCATGAGACCCAATTTCAAAATAAAGGATAAGCCGGGTGTGGTGGCTCACGCTTGTAATCCCAGTACTTTGGGAGGCAGAGACCGGAGTATCCGGATTCGCGGCCAGCCTCAGCTCTCTCTGTCTCTCTCTGTCTCTCTTTCTCTCTCTCTCTACCTAGTGAGGCCCTCCGCAACTTCGTGAGACCCGGTTTCAAAAATAAAGCATAAAAAAATAGGGCCGGGGGTGTAGCACGGAGGTAGAACGCCACTGCGTTCAATCCCCGGTACCGCAAAATAAATAAATAAATAAATAAATAAATAAATAAATAAATGATAAAAAATAGGGCCAGGGGTGTAGCTCAGAGATAGAAGGCCCCGGGTTCAATCCCTGGTACCGCAAAAAAAAAAAAAAAAAAAGACAAAACAAAATAAAGAATAAAAAATAGGACTAGGGGTGTAGCTCCAAGGTAGAACGCCCCTGGGTCCAATCCCCAGTACTGCAAAATATATATATTGTACAAATATATACATATTTGTACAATGTGTTCACCCTTTGTTAAAATGGTATGTAAACTTCCGAGTCTGTTTCTTTGGGTTTTCAGTTAAACCTCCATGCACATAAAACTATTAACATCATTAAAATTTATGTGATTTCTCTTACTAAAAAAAGAGAACACATTTATTCAAATAGTATTATCAGAGCAATTATCAAGCAGGAAAATGTTCAATGAGGCAGACACTTTAGACGAAAAGCTTTACCACATTCTACAAACCATATCTGGAACTGGGACATCTTGGAAGAATCAATTGTTACAAATAAACAGTTGCAAGAACATTTTTATGACAACAGGACAGAACAGAGTGGGCTGTAGTTACAAGTTGCCACACAACTCTGTACCCAGAACTGGGTTGTCCTTATTAGTGCCCCTGCCTGGACGTCTTATCAGAACGTGCAGAGAACAGCACTCCTCGCTTCCTTCTGATAATCCCAGCATCCGCAGCTGTGGAGGAGGCCGGCGTTCCCACAGCTGAGCACCAGAACTCTACCGGTTATGGCGGGAGGAAAGAACAGGCTAGAAGTTTACAAACCTAACACAAGGTAGAAAAATTCAAACAGAATACGGAGCATGTAGTATTTTACTTTGATAGTAATATTGTTTCCCTCTTAGGCATTGATCATTTTCTTTTAAATGTTCCACGAGGGCTCAAAAGGACTGTATTTCCACTATTAAGTTAAGGGTTCTAGATATGTCCATTGGAAAAATCTGCTGTATCATTATTAGAAATATTTTATTCCAGCTGGGCATGGTGGTGCACGCTTGTAATCCCAGTACTTGGGAAGCGGAGACAGGAGGATCACAGGTTCGCGGCAAGCCTCAGCTACTTAGTGAGGCCCTCTGCAACTTCATGAGACCCGGTTTCAAAATAAAGTATAAAAAATAGGGCTGGGGGTGTAGCTCAGAGGTAGAACGCCCCTGGGTTCAATCCCCAGTTCCACACACACACACAAAATTGTATTCCATGGTTCAAGTATTTTACATCCTTAGTGTTTTTATCTTCAAGTATCAATTACTGAGATATGTTTAAAAATCTGCTACTCTGTTGATAAATCCAGTTCTTTTTGTAATCTCTCACTAAATGGTTACATTTATTAGAGTTTAGTATTGTAACAGTTTCCAGATAAGTTGCTCCTTTTACCAGATTGTTATATTCCAATTTCCCTAAGCTAAGAATAATTCTTTCATTAAAGTATATTTTCTCGGATAGTGATATGATTATATCAGATCTAATTGCTTCAGTTATTATTGCCTGATATATCAGTTTTTAATCTTGCAGTATCTTCGTTTTATTATTTCCTTTGTGGGCTGGGGATGTAGCTCGGGTGGAGTGCTTGCCTAGCATGCTTCAGGCCCTGGGTTCAATCCCTACTGCAAAAAAAAAAAAATTATTAGTTCCTTTTAAACATCATAACTGGGTTTGTTTTTTGTTTTGTTTTGTTTTGTTTTGTCCCCAAGCTAGGAGTCTATTCTAGCAAATATGAGTTTATCCTGTTTACATTTCCTATGATTATTGATATATCAATTAACTTCATCACATTATTTTGTGATTTTTATTTTTCTTTTTCTGTGCTTTTTTTCCCTCATGTTTATTGGATGGATTGAGCTTTCTTTATTCCATTATTTCTCCTCTCCTGATTTGAAATGTATATATTCTCTTCTTATTTACCCATGAAATTTTATATGTTTACTTAAATTTAAAAAAAAAGTAAAGTTGTCAGCGTCACTTCATTCTCCCAAAACAAGACGAGCCCTTGGAATGCCTTAACTTGGAATTCTGTTCACCCGAGGCCGTACTGAGTTAGTAAAATGTGGCTTAAGAGGGAGAAGGTCCATGGGAAAAGGACATTCCGAGGTCATCCTTGAGCCGGTTTAAAAAACAAGTGCAGGCCGGGCGTGGTGGCGCATGCTTGTAATCCCAGTACTTTGGGAGGCAGAGACCGGAGGATCCGGGTTCACGGCCAGCCTCAGCTCTTTCCCTGTCTGTCTGTCTCTCTCTGTCTCTGTCTCTCTCTCTCTCTCCTTAGTGAGGCCCTCCGCAACTTCGTGAGACCCGGTTTCAAAATAAAGGATAAAAAATAGGGCCGGGGGCGTAGCGCGGAGGTAGAATGCCCCTGCATTCAATCCCCAGTACCACAAATAAATAAATAAATAAATAAATAAATAAATAAATAAATATAAAAAACAAGTGCAGGAGGCTTCCAATTTGGAGTTCAGAAAAAAAAAGTTATAAAAGCAAACCCAGAAGCCGGGCGTGGTGGTGCACGCTTGTAATCCCAGTACTTGGGAGGCTGAGACAGGAGGATCACAGGTTCGCAGCCAGTCTCAGCTACTTAGTGAGGCCCTCCGCAACTTCGTGAGACCCGGTTTCAAAATAAAGTATAAAAAATAGGGCCGGGGGTGTAGAGCGGAGGTAGAACGCCCCTGGGTTAAATCCCCAGTACTGAAAAAAAAAACCAGGTGTGGGGAAAAGGGTCAGAGTGACCTAAAGGGCTTACAGTAGATAAAACTGCAGACTAGAGACAGCTGCGGCTCTAGCTCGGGGTGCCCCTCTTCCCCCGCTTTGTCAAGGCCATCTTGCTTTTGCTTGCTTAAGCTTTAAATGTTGCTTCTCTCTAAATAAACTCTTTCTCTGAGTGCTGCATTTGCTGTCCGGGAGCTCATTCCTGACCTCAGGAGACCGCGATCCTAGTGCACAGGAGAGACGCGTCTTTATCAGTCTTCAGAGCTTTGTTGCACGGCTGTGTGGTTTCCGTTGGTTTCCTGTTAACAGCAATGCTGCTGAGGCCAGCTCATGGCCTCTCCTCCTCGGCCTGTACCAGTTTCTCTAGGATGCACACAGGAATGAAATTGTGGGGCGCAGGGGGACATGTTTTCAGCCTTACTGGATGATGCCAAATCGTTTTTGAAAGTGGCTCTGCCAATTCTCCCTTCCCTCAGAAGTATGAACCTTCTCGTTGCTCGTGTGTGTGTGTGTGTGTGTGTGTGTGTGTGTGTGTGTAACTAGCTATTGAATGTCAGGGCACTCTACCTCCGAGCTACATCCCCAGCCCCATTTTTTTTTAATTTTTATTTAGAAACAGGGTCTCACTAGGTTGATGAGAGTGTCACTACTTGCTGAGGCTGTCCTTGAACCTGAGATCCTCCTGTCTCAGCCTTCCAAGTACTAGGATTACAGGTGTACACCACCACACCTGGCCCCATAATTCTAAATTACAGGTAAAAACAGGTATGGTGGTGCACGCCTGTAATCCCATTACTTGGGAGGCTGAGACAGGAGGATCGTAGGGTCATGGCCAGCCTCAGCAACTTACCGAGTCAAGCACCTCTGCAACAGCGAGACTCTGCTTCAAAATAAAAAATAGGCTGGTCATGGTGGCGCATGCTTGTAATCCCAGTACTTGGGAGCCTGAGACAGGAGGATTGCAGGTTTGAAGTCAGCCTCAGCAATTTAGTGAGACCCTGTTTCCAAATAAAAACTAAAATAGGGCTGGGGATGTAGCCCGGAAGTAGAATGCCCCTGGGTTCTATCCTCAGTACCACAAAATTAATTAATTAATTAAAATCGGTCTGGGGGTGTAGCTCAGAGGCAGAATGGCTCTGGTGCCAAATTAATTAATTAATTAATTACAGGTAATCTATACAGCAATTCTTGTTTACGTGTGTGTGTGTGTGTGTGTGTGTGTGTGTGTGTGTTACTAGAGATTGAACCCAGGGGCGTTCTACCTCTCAGCTACACCCCCAGCCCTATTTTGTTTTTTTTTATTTTGAAACAGTGTCTCACTAAGTTGCCTATGTCCTCACTAAGTTGCTGAAGCTGGCCTCGAGCCTGCGATCCTCCTGTCTCTGCCTCCCAAGTACTGGGATTACAGGCGTGAGCCACCACGCCCAGCTGACCACAGAATTCTTAATCACACATGAGAAAAAGAATAGATGAGTGAGGAATGTCCTGCTCCTAAATAAGTTCTATTTGGTGCACGTGCACGTGGCTCGCATCAGTTCTGTTCTGCCTCTGTACACCAGTCACATGAGATGTCAACCACTCAGCCTCCTGCCATGGTCTCATTTAACCCATTGAATCCCAAGGCTTCAGTTCCACGAATATTTCAACCAAATTGATACAGGTGCATTAAAATAGATTGAAATTTTGTATTAAATCTAGAGTTTTTATATTAACATTATATTATAATAATCACATAATACAATTATATTCATAATGCAATTATATATGATTATATATATAATATATTTAAGTTTTTATAGATGTTCCATGTCTGGGACGATGGGACAAAATGGGCTAAGGAGATTTGCTCGGACACCATCACCCTGACCAAACACCAGCATCGACTGCTTGCCAAATGCCAAGCCCCGAGTCAAACCTGTTAATGTATTAATCCCCGTAAGTCTCACGATGATCACATGGAACAGGTACTTTCTATCTCTTTCACCCAAGAAGACCAAGAGTCAGAGGCATTAAGCAGCTTGCCTCTGGCAGAGCCGGAGTTTGGGCTTTTATTAACCAAGCCAAAGGGCTACGACCTGTACCAGGTGCACTGGCCACACTGATTGGCCCGAGGAGATAGCTTATCGAAGGCCTTCCCGACACCCCTGCCCATGACTTGCCTTCTGGAGAAAGCCTTTCTTGGGAATTTGGACTATGGAGCTGTAGAGTGGGAGCTGAGGGTGAGAGTTGTGATACAGAGCCTTACTCAATATGGTCCAATGTCTGCACCACCCGCATCACCCGAGGGTGGTGTGTGTGTGTGTGTGTGTGTGTGTGTGTGTGTGTTGAATGTGCACGCATGCACAATGTTGGGGATTGAACCCAGGGGCATTCTAACTCTGAGCTACACCACCAGCCCTTTCTATTTTTTGGTTTTGAAACAGTGTCTCACTTGGTTGCTGAGAATCTCACTGAATTGCTAAGGCTGGTCCTGAACCTGCGATCCTCCTGTCTGAGCCTCCCAAGTTCTGGGATTATAGGCGTGTGCCACCATGCCTGGCTAAATGTTTTCAAACTTTTAAAAATGCATAAATACATATTTTACCTTGCTTTCTTGGTTGTTCAAGAGTGTGCTTTTTTTTTTTTTTTTTTGCAGTACCAGGGATTGAACCCAGGGGCGTTCTACCTCCGCGCTACACCCCCAGCCCTATTTTTTATACTTTATTTTGAAACTGGGTCTCACGAAGTTGTGGAGGGCCTCACCAAGTAGAGAGAGAGAGAGAGACAGGGGGAGAGAGAGAGAGAGAGGGAGAGAGAGAGAGAGAGAGAGGGAGAGAGCACGCGCTGAGGCTGGCCGTGAACCCGGATCCTCAGGTCTCTGCCTCCCAAAGTACTGGGATTACAAGTGTGCGCCACCACGCCCGGCAAGAGTGTGCTTTTGAAATTTATCTATGCAGATATGTGTAGATGTAATTCATTCTTTCAGGTGTTGCATAGTAGTGCGTTTTATGGATACACTACCATTTATTATCTATCCTGTAGCTGAAGCTATTCTGTAACAAACTGTTTTCAATGTGTCTCACTGCACACAGGTGTGGACATCCTACAGAGGAAGAATTACTCCGCCAGAGGATATGCATTTTGCTAGATATTGCCAAATTGTTCTATGAAGAAAATTTCAAATTTCCATATTTTCAAAACTTTAAATACTTCATGTTCAAATTTCAAAATTAAAGGACATAAAACTAGGTTGAGGGGCGGGGAGACCTTTATGGATAGGATGACAATGTCCAAATTCTCCAAACTAATTTCCTCCAACCCTTCCCAAATTCAATACAATTTCTGTCAATATCAATATCATTTCAGTTAAAAGAGCAGCAGGCCAGGTGTGGTGGTGCACGCTTGTAATCCAAGTACTTTGGGAGGCAGAGACTGGAGGATCCGGGTTCACGGCCAGCCTCAGCTCTCTCTCTCTCTCTCTCTCTCTCTCTCTCTCTCTCCCTGTCTCTCTCACTCTCTCTCTCTCTCTCTCTACCTAGTGAGGCCCTCTGCAACTTCGTGAGACCCGGTTTCAAAATAAAGTATAAAAAAAAATAGGGCTGGGGGTGTAGCTCGGAGGTAGAACGCCCCTGGGTTCAATCCCCGGTACCGCAAATAAATAAATAAATAAATAAAATAAAAGAGCAGCAGGATTTTTAAAAAAGAAATTGGCAAGTTGATTTTAAATTTATATGGAAGCATAAAGGTCTACAAATAGCTGAGATAAATTTGAAAAGGAAGCAAAGAAGGGAGAAGCCCTATTGGATATTAAGGTGGACTACCAAGACTCAGCAATTCAAACAAGACATCTTGGTTCAAGAAAGACAGAGACCAATAAAATAGAAAGCTCAGAAACAACTCCTGTATTCACGGGAAATTGGTGTATTAGAAGTGGCTCCAGACTGGGAGAGGTGGAGCATGCCTGTAATCCAAGTACTTGGGAGGCTGAGACAGGAGGATCACAGGTTCAAAGCCAGCCTGAGCAACTTAGTGAGACCCTCAGCAACCTAGCAAGATCTTGTTTCAAACTAAAAAATAGAAAGGGCTGGGGCTATAGCTCAGAGGTAGAATGTTCCTGGGTTCAATTCCCAGTACCAAGAAAAAAAATAAAGTGGCACCACCAATTAGCAGGACTAAGATGGATAAAATGGATTATTTAAGGAGATGGAGTTAGAAAAACTGGCTTACTGTATGGGAAAGAGATACTTTTTCACACCAGATAAAGATATTAATATGGACAGTCAATTTATAAAATAGTAAGATCACACAAACATGTATATGAACATATCTGTAATCTTGTAGTGGTAGAAAAGACCTTAAAAACATAAACAACCAAGTGAAACATTAATGAAATTATGAAAATTCAAGATTCTGGTTTTTTTTTTTTTTTTGCAGTACTGGGGATTGAACCCAGGGGCATTCTACCTCCAAGCTACACCCAGAGCCCTATTTTTTATTCTTTATTTTGAAACAGGGTCTCACTAAGTTGCGGAGGACCTCACTAAGTAGCTGAGGCTGGCCGAGAACCCAGATCCTCCAGTCTCAGCCTCCCAAGTACTGGGATTACAAGCGCGCGCCACCACGCCCAGCTAAGATTTCTGTTTAATGAATAACACCATAGTCAATGTTAATTAATAAATGGGTGATATTTTCAAGTCTAAAATGATCAAGGGGTCTATGATATGAAAGAAATTCTTAGAAGCCAATGAAAGACGAGACTGAAAAGTGGGTCAAAGATATCAACAGAAAATTCTGGAAGAAAAGGCAATGAGAAAATGGCAAAGATAAAACAATAGCACTTTACAGTCATCAGGCTTTCAGAAATTAGCAGGTTTGATAGCACCCCTTGTTGGTTCATGTGGGGAAGCAGGAATCTCTGTGCCCCTTCCAAGGCACGCTCCCAGTGACCTAAAGACACCCCACCAGGCCCCACTTCCTAAAGATTTTAACAGCTACCAATAGTACCACACTGGGGACCACGCCTCTAAGACATGGGCCTTTGGGGAACAGTCACCAAAGTATGGACCCCACCCCAGTTGTCACCATCAACAGATTAGACACAGAAAATGCAAGTCTGTGGGTCACATGCTTTATTAGAACATTCTCTCCAGGTCTGGAGAAATGGCCTGCAGGGATCTGAAAGGAAGGGGCCCCAGGGTCCACCCGGCTGATGAAGAGGTGCTGAGCCCTCTATGGGCGGAGGCATCTCCAGCTGTGTGTCAAAATAAAAAGCCAGCTGTATAAATTAATGCAAGCCAAATAAAGTTCTGGCTTTCCCGTGCTGATCATTTTGAACCTTTTAAATTTTGACTTTAGCGGGACATGGTGGTGCATGCCTGTAATTCCAGGACTTGGGAAGCTGAGACAGGAGGATCACAAGTTTGAAGCCAGGGTCAGCAACTTAGACCCTCAGCAACTTAGCGAGACCCTGGAAGCTGAGACAGGAGGATCACAAGTTTGAAGCCAGCCTCAGCAACTTAGTAAGACCCTCAGCAACTTAGTGAGACCCTGATTCCAAATTAAAACATAAAATAAAATAAAAAGGGCTGGGGGTGCAGCTTGGAGGTAGAATGCCCCTGGCTTCAATCCCCAGTAACTAACACACACACACACACACACACGCACACACACACACACACACACACACACACACACACACACACACACACCACACAGTTGGCTTGTCTGTCCTAGGCACAACCTAGCCTGCCTCTGGTCCTCCATCCCGAGGAGCACCGTGGGGAGAGAGAATGAGGACTTGGAACCACCGCTGTTCCAGACTCCAGCGGGGACAGAGCTGGGTGCCACCTAGGGCACCGCTGTCCCCGCTGCACGCACTTCCCAGCTCCACCTCAGCCTTTCAAAGTCAGGCGGGAACCTTTTTTCCAGACGGCAAAGAACGGGGAGACTCTGCCGGAGAAGGCGGCGGCGAAGGTGAAGACGGGCGCCTGGGTGTCGGCGTCCAGCAGGGTGGCGCGCCCCGCCTCGTCGTCCAGCGCCACGTCCACGGCGCGGCACCTCGCGCGGCGGCAGGTCGGTGCCCGGGCAGGTGCTGGCCCAGCACTGCCGCCGCGACGTGACCGCGGCCCAGACGCCCTCGGCGGCGCCCAGCCCCCGGCCCCTTCCTCCGCGCCGCCTCCACCGTGCAGCCGCCCGCGCCCAGCCGCACCGACCGCCTGTCCTCTGAGAGCACCAGGCTCCCGCTGGCCGTGCGAGGGTCCAGCGTGACCACCCCTAGAGGAAGGAGAGCGCACGGGAGGCTGAGACGGGAGGCTCGCGGGGTCGAGGCCAGCCTCCGCAACTTAAGGAGACCCTGTTTCCAAATAAAAAAATAAAATAGGGCTGGGGGCGTAGCTCCAGGTAGAATGCCCCAGGGTTCCATCCCCAGTACAGAGAGAGAGAGAGAGAGAGAGAGAGCAAGAGCGAGAGCGAACAGACATCAACAGCTGGGAGGCAGAAAGAGTACTGGCCCCTACGACCTGCCATTACCCTGCCTCTCTGAACCTCAGTTTCCCCTTCTGCTCCATGAGGACAGATGATGGCAAGTCCTCTACCTAAGTGCGGTGGCTGTACGAGGGCAGCAGTAGCATCCCCTAGGAGCTTGTTAGAATCTGGGGCCCCATCCCACAGCCACTAAACCAGATCTGCATTTTAACAAGATCCCTGGGCGAGTTTTCTGCACATTAAGTGTGAGAAGCATTGATCTATTATTATTGATATTATTATTAAGAAGCACTGATCTATAATGAGGTGGTGCTTGCAGAAACAATTTTATTTTTTCTTTCTTTCTTTTTTTTTTTTGCGGCACTGAGGACTGAACCCAGAGGCATTCTACCTCCGAGCCACACCCCCAGCCCTTTCTTATTTTTGTTTGGAAACAAAGTCTCACTAGATTGCTGAGGCTGTCCTTGAACCTGAGGATCCTCCTGTTTCAGCTTCCCAAGTACTGGGATTACAGGTGTGCGCCACCACGCCCGGCTTATAGAAACAATTTCTTCTTCTTTTTCTTTTTTTGGTACTTGGGATTGAACCCAGAGGCATTCTACCTCCAAACTATGCCCCCAGTCCAGTTTTCTTTCTTTATTTGGAAACAGGGTCTCCCCAGGGTTCTGAAAGCCTTGTTAAATTGCTGAGGCTGGCTTTGAACCTGTGATCCTCCTGTCTCAGCCTCCCAAGTACTGGGATTACAAGCATGTGCCACCACGCCCGGCTAGAAACAATTTCTAAATTAAGCATCAGTTTAAGAGTAAATGCAGGGCAGGGCATGGTGGCGCAGTACTTGGGAAGTTGTGACAAGAGCATTGCAGGTTCAAGGACAGCCTCAGCAATGTAGTGAGACTCTCAGCAACCCAGTGAGACCCTGTTTCAAAACCAAAAAGGGCTGGGGGTGTAGCTTGGAGGTAGAATGCCCCTGCTTTAAATTCCTAGTACCAGGCTATCTTTTGAAAGTTGTACAATAGTGTTCAAATCTAGAGTATCGAGCACAATGCCAGGCAAAACCAAGGACTTGATAAAATACTTTGAATGAACAATATCTATGCAAGTAACTAACACTAATTGAATACTTACTATGTACTAGGTACTATACTAACCTCTTTGGATGCACTCATCTATTTAATCCACATGGCTGTTTATAGGGTAGGTACTAGTATTATTATTTTTAATTACTATTAGTATTATTTTAATTTTATAGATAAAGAGACTGTTGGGATGAAGAGGTTTATAACATGCCCAGCGTCTCCTAGCTAGCAAGAGCGAGACCAGAGAAGCCAAGCAACCAGGCTGCAGGAGGGTGCGTTAGATCGATCTGATTGCAGCTATAGATGGAGCGATAAATGAAAGTGGACCCCCCCAAACCTCTAGACGTTTACCTGAATCGGTTTCCAGGTGATGCGCCAAGTTTTCTGTGGGAAGCAGAAACAGAAAGATCTGTGACTTATTGTTTCTTACAGGCACCCCCAGGGGCAGGGCGTCCTGGCTGCAATGTGGGGACGGGGACAGAAGACCCGGTTTCTGCTGGGGTCTAATGGAAGAGAGGTGGCCTCACCTTCCTGGACCCTCTGTCCAATGTCTGACCTTGGGGAGAGGAGGAGATGCTCTGGGAAGGGCCCCCCTGAGTGGAGTGGGGTCACCATGGAAGAGTTTAGGGAAGGAAGACACTTGAGCCAGATTCTCTCTTATTTTTCTTTCTTTCTTTCTTTCTTTCTTTCTTTCTTTTCTTTTCTTTTCTTTTCTTTTCCTTTCCTTTCCTTTCCTTTCCTTTCCTTTCTTTTCTTTTCTTTTCTTTTCTTTTCTTTCACTGGGGATTGAACCCAGGAGCATTCTACCTCTGAGCTATACCCCCAGCCCTATTTTATTTTTTACTTTGAAACAGGGTCTCACTAAATTGCTGAGGCCCTAGCTAAGTTGCTGAGACTGGCCCCAAACCTGTGATCCTCCTGTCTCAGCCTCCCAAGTACTGGGATTAAAGGCACGTGCCACCACAGCTGGCTTGAGGCAGGTTTTGGAGGTGGGAAAGATGGAGATGGTGGAGAGCAGAAGGGCAGCTAACAGGAAGGGGGAGGCTGCAATCTCTTCCCCTGTACCTGAGAACGTTCTCATCATCTCTGGGAGGGGGAGGATTTTCCTGTGAAGGTCGCGGATCTTCTTGGCAAGGTCAGAAGAAATGGCCTCCGGACTCACGAAAGGCCTCACCTCACACCTGCAGACAGGTTGGCAACTGGTTAGGTCCAAATTCCAAAAAGAGTTGGGGTGATGCTAATCAAGTGGGGTCGCTAATCAGACTAAAGGATGGTCTTGGATAATGTTGAATAATTAGATTGAGCATCATTTTGTTACCTTTGCTAGAAATGTATAATTACTAAAGCCACAGGCCTTTCAGTTAGACCTAAGAGCAACTAATAATAGTAACTGCTCCTCAAGAATGGGAGGGTTGGCCCTTTAAGAGAATGTTTAGGCCAGGCGTGATGCAGTTGCACAAGCCTATAATCCCAGAATCTGGGAGGCTGGGACAGGAGGATCGCAGGTTAGAGGCCAGCCCCAGAAATTTAGCGAGGCCCTGTTTCAAAATTTTTTAAAAAAATACTTGTAATCCCAGTACTTGGGAGGCTGAGACAGGAGGATTGCAGGTTTGAGGACAGCCTCAGCGAGTAGTAAGACCCTCATCAACCTAGTGAGACCCTGTTTCAAACTAAACATAAAATAGGGCTGGGGGTGTGGCTTGGAGGTAGAATGCCCCTGGGCTCAATCCCCAGTACCGCAAAATAAATAAATAAATAAAATAAAAAGGGCTGAGGGTGTAGGTCAGAGGTGGAATGCCAGAAGGAAGGAAGGAAGGAAGGAAGGAAGGAAGGAAGGAAGGAAGGAAAGAAAAGAAGAAAGAACGAGAAAGAAAGAAAAAGAAATGTTTAGGTCTGTCAGGACTAAAATGAGCAGAGAACATTACCCCTACTGGCCTCTAGACAGCAGTGTGGTAACATCTGAAAAAAACGGCCATAAACTATTTCTAATTTGTGTACTAGTCTTTTTTTTTTTTTTTTTGCGGTACTGGGGATTGAACCCAGGGGCATTCTACCTCCGAGTTACACCCCCAGCCCTATTTTTTGTTCTTCATTTTGAAACAGGGTCTCACTAAGTTGCGGAGGGCCTCACTAAGTAGCTGAGGCTGGCCATGAACCTGGATCCTCCTGTCTCAGCCTCCCAAGTACTGGGATTACAAGCATGCACCACCACGCCTGGCTATACTAATCTTTATGAAGGGTGCATGCTTTATGAAGGGTCTCAGCTGCTCGAAGGCCCTTGGAGATCTGTCTCCAACGCTCTGCAAAATATGTTTGGAGACACTTTCTGAGTCATGGACACCTGGGGTTGTCCCTGCCCCCATGAATGTGCACACAGCACATGACAAGTGTCCCCTGGTCATCAAGACTCTTCTTCTCTCAGCAGAGATTGCTGATGCATAAGCAGAGAGGAAGGAAAAGGACCACACATCTCCCAGTGCCTGGGGGCTGGCCGGTTATGGTAGCATTGGGAAACTCTGGAAGAAACAGGAAAACTGGATTGGGACAGGAGTGAGGGGGTGGGGATCGAAAGAATGAACGGGCTGGTCTTCCCAGGTGCCATATTAACCACGGGCTATAGAACATACCTCCCCTTCGAATTATAGTTCAAATGGTGTTAGGTACTGACTCAGGGACTAATAATTTCATAGTTAAAGATTTTCCTAAACAAAGATATTCCTAGATCGACTTTAAACCATGATTATCATTTATAACCTCACTTGTATGGGGGTGGGGGGGATGTGTCCTAATACTGACCTATCCATTTAAAATTGAATCTTAGCTGGGCGTGGTGGTGCAGGCCTGTTATTCTAGTACTTGGGAGGATCACAGGTTCCAGGCCAACTTCATCAACTTAGCGAGACCCTATTTCAAAATAAACTGGGGCTGGGGGCACTCGGAGGTGGAATGCCCCTGGGTTCAATCCCTAGCACCAAAATAAATAAATGAATAAATAAATAAATAAATACTAAAATATATAAATAAAAGTGAATCAACCCTTCTTTCTTTTCCTTCCTTCCCTTTCTTTCTTTTTTTCTTTCTTGAGATTGAACCCAGGGGTACTGAGCTACACCCCCAGCCCTTTTTATTTTTTATTTTGAAACAGGGTCTCACTAAGTTGCTGAGGCTGGCCTTGAACCTGGAATCCTCCTGTCTCAGCCTCCCAGGTACTGGGATTACAGGCATGCATCACCACACCTGGAAAAAGTAACCCTTTGGTGAGTTTGGACTGTCAGTGTGTGCGCGGGTGGCCCTTGCATCCTTCGCAGCTTTTGCTTTTCTTGGGGGCTCTCCACTGGGGGGAGTGGGTGGCGGTGAGTGTCTGGGGACTCACATAAGGGAGGCAGGACTGGGGAGTAGGCCCTACCTGCTCTGGTTGACTCTGACATCCTACAAGAGAAAGACAAGAACACACACTTAGTTCCCACCTGTCCTTCCCATCAGGGATTCTGTACATCCTTTCTTCCCTAAAATATCAGCTCAAAACGCTACTCCCCAGAGAGGTGTATCTATTTAATTACCTACTCATTAAACTGCCCTGTTATACCATTTTTTTTTTTTTTTTGCTAATGTGGACTCTGTAGCCAAGTCTGTGCTAATTTTTCTGTCTCAGCCTCATCCTGAGGGTGGGTTCTGCCTCCAACAATTAAGAGATGGTGGAGAAGCCCGATGTGGTGGCACACACCTCTAATCCCAGTACTTGGGAGGCTGAGACAGGAGGAGCAAAGGTTCGAGGACAGCCTCAGCAACCTGGTGAGACCCTGTTTTAAAATAAAAATAGGACTGGGGGAGTAGCTCAGAGGTAGAATGCCCCTGGGTTCAATCCAACAAGAGAAAGAGAGATGGTGGAGAGCAGGGACCAGCCTCGAGTTCCCAGCTGGACCTGATAAGAAACAGGATCATGAAAACCACCACAGACACCGTTTACGGAGCTCTTCCTGTGTGCCACGGCCCGTCCTGGGCCTTTCACAGGGATTGTTCCTTAAAATGTTTGCAGCAGCCCTATAGAGGAGGTGCTGTCAATTATCCCCATGCATAGACAGGTTAAGAGACTCCCCCAAATGATACAATTAAAAGAGCTAACACTCAAACCCAAAACTGTCTGACCCTAAAGCTCTTCTTTTTTTTTTTTTTTTTTTTTTGGTACTGTGGATTGAACCCAGGTGCATTCTACCTCTGAGCTACAGCCCCAGTCCTTTTTAATTTTTTTTTTCTTTTTTCTCTTTGGTACTATAGATTGAACTCAGGTGCATTCTACCTCTGAGCTACAGCCCCAGCCCTTTTTAATTTTTTTTTTTCTCTTTGGTACTATAGATTGAACCCAGGGCATTCTACCTCCAAGCTACACCCCTGGCCCCTTTTTTTTTCTTTTTTCTTTTGGTACTATAGATTGAACCCAGGGGCATTCTACTTCCAAGCTACACCTCTGCCCCCCCTTTTTATATTTTGAAACAGGGTCTCGATCAGTTGCTGAGGCTCTCACTGAATTGTCTCAGCCTCCCAAGTACTGGGATTACAGCTGTGTGCCACAGCACCCAGCTCCCCAAAGCCCTTAACTCAAGCACGGTGCATCCTTGAGCAAGTCTCCCGACCCTCTGGGTCAGAGCAACCAGACGACCAGCTGGCCCCCACGCCCCACCCATTAGAGATGACCTCGCTTCCCTTTGCTGCCCCTCTCCAGCATCTTCCAGCCATGACATGGCGCCCCTTCTGTGGCACCCTCTGCCCTCCCAGGAGGTGGCGGCGTCTCTCACTTGCAGAAGCTCACTTGCTGGCTGCTGACACTTCTCCTCCAGCTCCGTGACCTGGACTCCAAGCCGGGCGACCTCCTTGGAGACCTTTGTGAGGTACTCGTCCCTCTCCTTCCAGATCTGCTGCTCCAGCTCCCTCAGCCTGGCCAGCAGGAGACCCCGCTGGTCCCCCAGCTCTTGCTGCAGCCTCTCGAAGGCTGTTTCTACCTGTTGCTTCTTGCTTTCAATCTGAGTCTGTGAGGGATAGAAAGATGGACGTGATTAGGGTGTGGCTCTCAGAGCTGGCTTCCAGAAGGGTCGTCCATGTATTTATTACTGATTAAGAGGAATAGAGAGTACATAGTTCCAAGACTCATCCCTCCAAATTATAATATGGTAGACGTAGATAGGTCTCAGATGGGCATGGTGGTACAGGCCTGTAATCCCAGTGAATGGGAGGCTGAAGCAGGAGGATTGCAGTTTTGAGGCCAGCCTCAGCAATTTAGCAAGGCCCTCAGCACCACCATGCCTGGCTATGATATCATCATTACTTCTGCCATACCTTCTTTAGAGATAGGTGGAGATGACTATAGTAATTTCTTAGAAAGGAATTAAAGCAAAAAGAAGTTGCAATTAGAATCAACACATGACCAGGTGTGGTGGTGCACGCCTGTAATCCCAGTACTTGGGAGGTTGAGAAAAGGGGATCGCAGGTTCGAGGGCAGCCTCAGCAACTTAGCGAGGCCTTGTTTCAAAATAAAAAATAAAGAGGGCTGGGGGTGTAGCTCAAAGGTAGAATGCACCTGGGTTCAATCCCCAGCACAAAAAAAGAAAAAGAAAGGAGGAGGAGGGAGGAGGAGAAAAGGAAGGAAGGAAGGAAGGAAGGAAGGAAGGAAGGAAGGAAGGAAAGGAGCCCCAAAGGAGAAGGTGGCTAGTGTCGCGGGGCCTTTACCAGAAGCACTTGGAGCTTCTGGTCTTCTCGACACTTGACGTCTTCTATCTTGTCCCTCTCCAAGCTCAGAGCTTCCAGCCGACTTTTGAGACGATCCTGTAAGGAGAAGGGACAAAGCGAAATGGCTCGATTAATACTTCAACTCACAGATAGTGTATGCCACGTTCTGGGCGCACCGCTGAGCTGAGGGAGTAGAAGGTGACAAAGGCCCAGTCCTCGTCCCTACAGAGATCACCATCGAGGGCAGGAGTCAGTCACGAGTGATTCATGGGTAGACAGACAAATGCAGTCGTGGAAGTGTGCACGCGGCGATGGGAACAGCTCTGCCGCCGGGCCAAGGGAAGGAAGGCTTTATTTATTTATTTTGTGGTACTAGGAACGGAACCCAGGGGCATTCTACCTCTGAGCTACACTCCCAGCCCTGTTTCATTATTTTATTTATTATTTTATTTTATTTTATTTTATTTTATTTTATTTATTTATTTATTGTAGTACTGGGGATTGAACCCAGGGGCATTCTACCTCCAGGCTACACCCCCAGCCCTATTTTTTATTCTTTATTTTGAAACAGGGTCTCACTAAGTTGCGGAGGGCCTCACTAAGTAGCTGAGGCTGGCCGCGAACCCAGATCCTCTGGTCTTGGCCTCCCAACTACTGGGATTACAAGCGTGCACCACCACGCCTGGCTTTATTTTTATTTTTTATTTTTTGTGGTACTGGGGATTGAACCCAGGGGCATTCTACCTCTGAGCTACACCCCCAGTGCTAATTTTTGTTCTTTATTTTTGAAACAGGGTCTCACTAAGTTGCAGAGGACCTCACTAAGTAGCTGAGGCTGGCCGCAAATCTGTGATCCTCCTGTCTCAGCCTCCTAAGTACTGGGATTACAAGAGTGCGCCACCACGCCTGGTTTATAATGGCCTTTTAAACTGTAGGACAATTATATATTTTTTCCTTTTACCTTCACTATCAATGGGCCATTTTTACACCAGTGCATATGTCTTTTTTTTTTGTACTGGAAATTCACCCCACCAGCCCTTTTTTAAATTTTGAAACAGGGTCTCAGCTGGGCATGGTGGCACACACCTATAATCCTAGTACTTGGGAGGCTAAGACAGTAGGATCACAGGTTTGAGGACAGTCTCAGCAAGTAGTGAGACTCTCATCAACCTAATGAGACCCTGTTTCCAAATAAAAATAAAATAGGGCTGGGGGTGTAGCTCAGAGGTAGAATGCCCCTGGGTTCAATCCCCAATACCAAAAAGAAAAGAAAAGAAAAAGAAAAAGAAAGAAACAGGGTCTCACTAAGTTGCTGAGGCTGGCCTCGAACATGCGACCCTCCTGTCTCAGCCTCCCAAGTACTGGGATTACGGCCGTGCGCCCTGTGCTCCTTACCCGGTAGGGCTGGATGGCCTCGTCGAGGATGCCCACGGTGTGGGCCTGGTGGGCGGGCCCCTCCCTGCAGAACACGCAGAGCAGCTCTGCGTCCTTCTCGCAGAAGTAGTAGATCTTCTCCCCGTGCTCCTCGCAGTACGTCTCCCCCAGGGGGCCCAGGGGCACCGGCGCTCTGGGGGTCTCGGTCTGCGGCTCCTCCTGGCAGAGCGGGCACAGCAGGGCCTTGCCCGAGGGCTGGGCCCCCATTTGGACAGGCCGGGGCAGGCAGAGCCAGCAGAAGGTGTGTCCGCAGGCGGCGGTCACCGCATCCCGCGGGGGCCCCTGGCAGGCGGGACAGGACAGGGAGGGGGTGGAGGGCATCGCCGCACTGTCCCCAGCCGTCCGCGCTGGCCTCGGCCTCTGGCCACACGAGTTTCCTTCGCCTGAAATTGGGTCGCTTTTAAATGCGTCACCAAGGGAAAGGAACACAGGCTGAGAGAGAAGACAGGAATGTCCTCCCAGGGAAGCCACCAGGCCTGCCTCTGGTTCCCCAGAACCCTCGCCACCACCCATCAGTAAATGGGTCCAAACTCCAGGCATCTGGAACTATCCAGCGCTTCCCATTGGTGGCCAGGTGAGCTGGCTCTCCACGCCTCCTGCCACCTCGGGTCCCTGGGGTGGGGCGCAGAGCGCACGGTGAGGTCACAGGGAGATTCGGTTTCCTGGAATCCACCTCTGGTCCCCGGGGTTGGGAGAGCTGGGGAGGAGCCGCTTCCTGTCAGAGGAGCAGGTGGGAGCCATAAACTTGTGGCCATGAGGCTGCCGCAGCAGCAAAGTCCAGGCTGGAGTGGGAGGTGACTGACTTCCCGAGACTCTGGGGGACTCTGGTCAGACCTGCAGGTCCACGCCAGGTCCCCCTCATCCGCCCTTCTTTCTTCACCTCATCTGTCATGCTCTTGTTTCTTGTACCCCTAAATCCCCCAACGCTGAGTACCACCATCCCCACTGGAGTTTGGCTAGTACTGGATTTCATCTATACATATTTTATAAAATGTATTATATATTATACTATAATAAGTACAAATATATTATAATATATATTATACATGTTATATATTTGTATATATTTTGGGGGGCACTGGGGATTGAAACCAGGGATATTCTACCTCAGAGCTATACCCCAACCCTATTCTATTTTTTATTTTGAAACAGGATCTCACTAAATTGCTGAGGCTGGCCTTGAACCTGGGATCTTCCTGTCTCAGCCTCCCAAGTACTGGGATTACAGGCCTGGGTCACCACACCTGGCTCCAATTATATATCTATCTATATAGAGAGTTTTTTTTTTTTTTGCGGTACTGGGGATTGAGCGCAGGGGTATTCTACCTCCGAGCTACACCCCTAGCCCTAGTTTTTATTCTTTATTTTTTTTGCGGAACCGGGGATTGAACCCAGGGGCATTCTACCTCCGAGCTACACCCCCGGCCCTATTTTTTATACTTTATTTTGAAACAGGGTCTCACTAAGTTGAGGAGGGCCTCACTAAGTAGCTGAGGCTGGCCACAAACCCGGATCCTCCGGTCTCTGCCTCCCAAGTACTGGGACTACAAGCGTGTGCCACCACACCCGGCTTTATTCTTTATTTTGAAACAGGGTCTCACTAAGTAGCTGAGGCTAGTCTCGAATCTGGATCCTCCTGTCTCAGCCTCCCTAGTACTGGGATTACAAGTGTGCGCCACCACGCCCGACTGGGTTTACTATTTTCGTATTATTAGATCCATGTCAGGTAACAACCCTTTGGGGCAGGTCTCATAACTTTTGTTTTCAGAGGAGATGAAACAGAGAGGTAGTGTGACATCCTCAAGGTTGGGGACAGTCTGAGTCTCCAGGCTTCAAGCCCTGTGCTCTTCCCACCCTACCTGTACCCCCAGTCCTACCAAGGGCACAGCCCTGGAGCCACACTGGAGCCACCAGCCACATGTGGCCACCGAGCATTGAAGAGGCCAGTCCAGACGGAAAATGCTGTGTGCGCCAAATACATGCTGGGTTTAAAAGACTCAGTGTAAATAAACAGAAATGCAAACTATCTCATTAATATGGTTTCGCACTGATTACATATTGAAGTAACAATATTTTGGAAATATTGGGCTAAATAAAATGTTATGAAAATTAATTTCATGTAGCCAGGCATGGTGGTGCTACCTCTAATCCTAGTACTTGGGAAGCTGAGATAGGAGGATCCCAGGTTTGAGGCCAGCCTCAGCAACTTAGTGAGACCCTGTTTCAAAATAAAAACAAAATAGAGCTGTGGTGTAGCACAGTGGTAGAACACCCCTGGGTTCAGTCCCCAGTACCACACACACACAAAATTTAACTTCATGTTTCTGTTTACTTTTTAAATGGCCACTAGAACATTTTAAATTGCATATATGGTTTGAATTATCTTTCTTTCTTTTCCCTCCTCCTCCTCCTCCTCCTCCTCCTCCTCCTCCTCCTCCTCTTCTTCTTCTTCTTGTACTGGGGATTGAACCCAAGGGCATTCTACCTCCAAGCTACACCCCCAGCCCTTTGCATTTTTTATTTTGAAACAGGGTCTCGCTGAGTTGCCGAGACAGGCCTCAAGACCGTGATCCTCCTGCCTCAGCCTTCCAAGTACTGGGATTACAGTCGTGTGCACCGTGCCCAGATACTGCATTGTATTTCTGTTGGACAGCAATGCACGTCATGGCCTCTCGCCTTTCTATTGTGTGTCTGGGGCAAGCGGAGGGAACCGGGCTGGGCCTCAGCTCTCCCGTCTACAAAATGGAGATCCACACAGCACCAGCATTACAGAGCAGACAGGTGGAATAAATCCGCTGCTGTGTTTAAAGTGTATCAGCGTGAGGAGTGTAGTCATCATGAAGAAATGCTGGCCGTGCCCATTTTCCTTCCCCGTCCCCCACGCAGGGGATATTCTGAACTTGTCTGAAGCCCGTGGCAGGCCGGTTGGGGCATCACCAATAAAGTTGCCTGTGCCGTGTACACCCAAGCACAGGGATCTTATCTGGGTCCCCACACTCCCCTGCCCGCAGACTGGCAAGCCCTGGGCTGGCTGATACCTCCAATCTCCCTGGAGACAGCTGGTCGCACTGCAGGGAGGCTGGGGTGACATCACCACTCTGGGACCTGGTCTCCCTCCTGCCCCCCAAGAAGACAGATCTCTTTCAACAGTGGGCGGCCGAGATACCAGCGCTCTCCTTCTACTGACAGTCTCTCTGGACATATGGGAAGGAAAGGGAGCCCCGGCCATGGGCGCTGGTCCAGAGAGTGACTGAGGCCATCCCTGGAGAGCCGCGAGCCCCTCTGTCCCCTGCGCTGCCATTTCTGCATCTCTGCTGGCGACTGGTGCGTGTCTGCTCCTGAGAGAGCAGGAGAGGGGACTCCTGGCAGCAAAGATGCACGTGGGTGCCTTGCCCGGGTGTGTGTGGCCATGCCTGTGTGCGGCCGTGTGCACACGTGGTGTGTGAGCGTGTGTCCTGTGTCCCCACTGCTCTCCGGGTGACCCTGCCCAGGTCACAGGCCCAGCAGCCTCGAGCATGGCCGCGGCCGCCTCTGTGACCAGCCTGGTGGATGAGGTCAACTGTCCCATCTGCCAGGGCACCCTGAGGGAGCCCGTCACCATCGACTGTGGCCACAACTTCTGCCGCGGCTGCCTCACGCGCTACTGCGAGGTCCCGGGCCCCGAGCACGAGGAGGCCCTCGCCTGCCCGCTCTGCAAAGAGCCCTTCCGCCCCGGGAGCTTCCGGCCCAACTGGCAGCTGGCCAACGTGGTGGAGAACATCGAGCGCCTCAAGCTGGTGGCCACGCGGGGCCCCGAGGAGGAGGACGCCTGCGGGGAGCACGGAGAGAAGGTCTACTTCTTCTGCGAGGACGACGAGGCGCAGTTGTGCGTGGTGTGCCGCGAGGCCGGGGAGCACGGGGCCCACACGGTCCGCTTCCTGGAAGACGCAGCGGGTCCCTACAGGGTAGGAGAGGGGACCCGGGGGGCCCAGGGCGGGCAGGAACCAGGATGGGATAGGAGAAGCCAGCAGAGTTGAGGATGACTGAGGCCACCCCGGAGGTGAATTCTATCTCTCTACTTTTGTGCCCAGGCCCGGGAAATCAGAGATTTATGACTTAAGGGTGTTCTGTGTTGTTTACCTGTGGACACAACTACTAGGAGCTCAGCAAGAACTCATGTGAAAAAATAAAGTGTGAGTGCGTGTGTCTGTGCCACGCACATAGTGGTCAGGTGTGTCTGAGGCTGGTATTTGAGGGAGTGATCACACAAGCAATGTGTACGTGTGTTAATGTCTGCATGTTTACAGGGTGAATAGTGGGGGTGGCCCCAATCCTGGGCTGAATAAATGTTATCATGGGGCCACCCCCACTATTGGGTGGGAGTCTGAGTATGTATGTATTTGAGTGTGTAAGTGTAACTTTTTGTGTTTGTGAATAAATTAAGTTTATATATAGACAGGTTGGATAATTATATGTGGCATATAATTTTATCTGTCTTAAATGGGTGAGTGCTAGGTTTAGTTGTTTATGTATTATGTTTTAGTACAAGTGGGTGTCTGTATGGGTGAGTATCTTGATAGGTGTGTGTGTGTGTGTGTGTGTGTGTGCGCGCGCGCGTGTTTTACTGGGAATTGAACTCAGAGATGTTTTACCTAGACCTATTTTATTTATTTTTCTTTTTGTGGTATTGGGGATTGAACCCAGGGGGCATTTCTACCTCTAAGCTACACCCCCAGCCCTTTTTATTGTTATTTTTTGTTTTGAAATAGGGTCTAACTAGGTTGCTGAAGAGTCTCACTAAATTGCTGAGGCTGTCCCTGAATATGTGATCCTCCTGTCACAGCCTCTCAAGTACTGGCATTATAGGCATGCACCACCATGCTTGGCTATATAATTATTATAATTATTATTATTATTATTATTGTAGTAGGGATTGAACCCAGGGACATTCTACCTCTGAGCTATACCCCCAGTTTTTTTTATTTGTCATTTTGAAATAGTCTCACTAAATTACCATATGCTGGCCTCAAACCTGTAATCCTCCTGTCTCAGCCTCCCAAGTACTAAGATTACAGCAATGTGCCACTGTGTCCAGCTCTCTATGTATTTTTAACATACATATATGGGCACTTATGTGTGTATACCTATTCCTAACTCTTTTCTCAAGCAAATAATGTTTAAAACAACTCATCAATTATTTCCATATTATCCCAGGATCTTCTCCCCTCTGGAATCATACCTAAATAACCTAATAATATAAATAATCATACCTAAATAGTCTAGTAAAAGAGAGGGTTGTCATTTGCATGTGTTCCCTTTGGCATGTGTGGGAAATTTGGAATCGTTTCAGTGAATGGCATATCAAGTTTGGTGCATATCAGGACAGATCCTAGATACTACTGACCAGATGCAAAAGAAAGTAGGATGTTTAACCTGCAGAAAGGCCTAAGGGGACACTGAGGCACAGCCTTTAATGGTACATAATGAAGGGGGAGAGCCATGATCAAAATTCTTGGAGCACAGAGCAAGAGGAACAAGACCCAAAGAGAGTAAGCTATTGAGGTGACGAAGGCTCAGGCACTGTCAGCCAAGGGACGGACGCCCCTCCTGGGGACATTACATTCCTGGAGGCAGAGGGTTGGATGTGATGATTAATAAATCATGTTTTCCATCATAGTATTTTATGCTTCTTCTCCCCAGGAACAAATACAGAAGTGTCTCATGTGCCTAAGAAAAGAGAGAGAAGAGATTCAAGAAATCCAATCAAGAGAAAATAAAAGGATACAAGTCCTCCTGGTAGGTGATCACCCCTCCCCAGGCCCCTCCCCTTCCTCAGAGACCAGTGTCTCCCCAAAACCAGGGCAACACAGCACAGGGCTTTGAAGCGGTTCTGAGTGTGAATCCTGATGCTGACACTAGCTGTATGACCGCAAGCAACTCTTTTTTTTTTTTTTTTTGCGGTACCGGGGATTGAACGCAGGGGCATTCTACCTCCGCGCTACGCCCCCGGCCCTATTTTTTATACTTTATTTTGAAACCGGGTCTCACAAAGTTGTGGAGGGCCTCACTAAGGAGAGAGAGAGAGAGAGAGAGAGAGAGAGAGAGAGAGAGAGAGAGAGAGCGCTGAGGCTGGCCGCGAACCCAGATCCTCCGGTCTCCGCCTCCCAAAGTACTAGGATTACAAGCGTGTGCCACCACACCCAGCTTCACAAGCAACTCTTAATTTGGGTTTCTTTATCTGTAAAATGGAGATGAAAAACGCCACTCCCTCTTTGAATTGCTGCAAGGATGAAATGAGATGCAGAGTAGCTTAGCGCTGTGTACAGTGCGCACTTCCTATAAAACCAGTGGTCAGGGGTCCCCACCACCTCCTCTGAGCCCCGTACCTTCCAGAAGTTCCAGCAGATGGTGTTGATGCAGTGCTGGGCTGTCTAGCTCCCAGAAATGGGATGGCAGGTAGAAAGGAACCATGCTGCGGCTCTCAGTCTGTCTTGGGGACCAGGGAGGTGGCAGGGCTGCAGGGGGTGGGTTATGATTTTGCCACCACACCTTGGAGGATGTGGACCCAGGCCAAGAGAAAGATGGGAATGAAATAAAGAAAAAGAAGGAAATGAAAGGAGGAGGAGGAGGAGGAGGAGGAGATGATGGTGGTGGTGGTGGTGGAGGAGGAGGAAGAGGGAGTGGGGCGAGGGAAGAAACCACCCTCCGTGGCTCATCCTGCCTCCGCAGACTCAGGTGGCCACCAAGAGACAACAGGTGATTTCTGAGTTTGCGCATCTGAGCCAGTTCCTGGAGGAACAGCGGAGCCTTCTCCTAGAGCAACTGGAGAGGCTGGACGGGGACATCTTGAAGCAACAGGAAGAGTTCGATTCCCTGGTTGCTGGAGAGATCTGCCGGTTCAGTGCCCTGATCGAGGAGCTGGAGGAGAAGAACGAGAGGCCAGCCAGGGAGCTCCTGATGGTGAGGCCCGCGCCCGCCGGCTGCACGGTGTGTGGTGTGGTGTGTGTGGTCGCTGCGTCTTTGCCTGGTCTAAGCCACGACACCTTCACTCACAGTCTCTGCATCCCAGATGGGAGATGGGTCACAGGGTCTGAATTCTCACCACTGCTCTCCCAAGAGTTCCCTGGTCACTGCTCTCTCATCATCCATCGAATAGCGAAGACACGACCCTTCACCATCTCCCAGGGCCCCTGGGACGCTCCAGCAGTGAAACGGGAGTGGGAGTGGCACTTTGAAAAGGACCAACACGCTGGGCGTGGTGGCGCACGCTTGTAATCCCAGTACTTGGGAGGCTGAGACCGGAGGATCGCAGGTTCGCGGCCAGCCTCAGCTACTTAGTGAGGCCCTCTGCAACTTAGTGAGACCCTGTTTCAAAAATAAAGAATAAAAAATCGGGCTGGGGGTGTAGCTCGGAGGTACAATGCCCCTGGGTTCCATCCCTAGTACTGAAAAAAAAAAAGAAAAGAAAAGTACCAAGACTATGCAGACAAAGGCAAATGCCAGGTGCTATTTTCAGTGAAAAACCACTCCATATATATATATATATATATATATATATATATATATATATATACCAAGATTGAACACAAAGGCATTCTGTATCCAAGCTACACCCCCAGGCTTTTTTTATTTTTTATTTATTTATTTATTTATTTTTGCAGAACTGGGGATTTAATCCAGGGGCATTTCATTTTATTTTGAAACAGGGTCCCACTAAGTTGCAAAGTCTTTTAGCCTCCCAAGTACTGGGATTACAGGCATGCGCCACCACGCATGGCCAAACCATTCGTTATAACCTGAATGCCCCTTTCACCAGCCAGAAAGTTCTTCCTGGTCTATTTCACTTCCTTGAACTAGAGAAGAGATATTGGGGGTCCCAATAAAACATCAGGAAGGCGGCATGATTTAGGGGGATGCACTGGGGACTGAGAATCAGGAGACCTTCCTGTGCAACTTACTCGTCCTGGTCTCTAGCAGGGACCGGTTGCTTCTCCATCTAGATCTATAACATAAGGGGTTTGGGCTCTGATCCCCAAAGCCTGGTAAACCCTTATTCTCTGTGACCCTGGATCAGGTGGCCTTTTCTGTACAGGGTTGGGAATATGGTCTTTTGTCTTTTGTAGTCATAAGAAAAGTAGGAGAGAAAAACTGGAGGCTGAATCCCTGCTCTCTCTCTCTTTCTCCTAGGATATCAGAAGCACTTTAATAAGGTAAGCAATATAGTTTCTCTTCTCTTTTTCCACATAAACACACATACATGCAGCACATGCCTACTTATTTCCATAAAATATACAACATTCTCACAATAAAGAATACATCAAAGCCGGATGTGGCGGTGCATGTCTGTAATCCAGTACTTGAGTGGCTGAGACAGGAGGACTGCAGGTTTGAGGACAGCCTCAGCAACTTAGTGAGACCCTCTGTAACTTAGTGAGACCCTGTTTCAAAATAAAACATATATTACTGCTGGGGTTGTTGCTCGGAGGTAGAATGACCTTGGATTCGATCCCCAGTAACACACACACACACATACACACACACACACACACACACACACACACACACACCGAATACATTCATTGTAAACTTCCACGTACTCAAATGCATTCCCGTGTTAGCTGTAGACACACACCGTCATGTAGCAGTGCGGTCCGTACTAGAGAATGTATGTCTATGGGAATCCCCAGACCCCACCATTTCTGTGCCCCTAGATGTGAAACCAGAAAGTGTCGGAAACCAGAGGCCGTGTCCCCGGAGCTGGGCCAGAGGATTCGTGACTTCCCCCAGCAGGCTCTCCCTCTGCAGAGGGAGATGAAGACGTTTCTGGGTAAGAGGACTTGGGGCCTCCGCACAGCGCAGGTGGGCGTGAAGCCTGGGTTTAGCAGTGGCCCCATGCTCCACTGCCACATAGCTGTGAATTTTGACGATGCTTATCCCTTTTCGTGCCTTGACTTCCTTATTTGCAGATGTGTATGTGTGTGTGTGTGTGTGTGTGTGTGTGTGTGTGTGTGTGTGTGGTACTGGGGATTGAACCCAGATGTATTCTACCTCTGAGCTACACCCCCAGCCCTATTTTATTTTTCATTTATTTATTTATTTTTTGCGGTACTGGGGATTGAACTCAAGGGCATTCTATCTCTGAGCTATACCCCCAGCCCTATTTTATTCTTTATTTTGAAACAGGGTCTCACTAAGTTGCAGAGGCCTCACTAAGTAGCTGAGGCTGGCCGCAAACCTGCAATCCTCCTGTCTCAGCCTCACAAGTACTGGCATGACAAGTATGTGACACCATGCACGGCTTATTTGTCTATTTTTAGAAAATTCGGCTGAGGGTGGCGTGTGCCTATAATCCCAGTACTAGGGAGGCAGGAGCAGGAGAGTCACAGGTTGGAGGCCAGCCTCAGCAACTTAGCAAGATGCTCAGCAACGTAGTGAGATGCTCAGCAACCTAGTGAGACCCTGTTTCCAAATAAAAAATGAAAAGGTGGTAGGGAAGTATCTTGGAGGTAGAATGCCCCTGGGTTCGACCACAGTTAAAAGAAAGAAAGAAAAAAGGATCTGTCTCTCAGATGTGACAATGAAAACAGATGATAAAGGTGAAGATTTCTGGAAAACTTCAACTGGTTTGAAAAATAATTATACAAATTTGATCCATTAGCATTAAGCAATATAAAAGACAATGGTTAATGACAACTATCATTCTCAATAATTTAAAAATCCACAGTAGCGTTTGTACTAGGTAATAAGTTTCTGACTAGTAGCCAGTGACAGTAATTATCTCTATTCCGTACTGGCTGACTCATCCCTCGTCCCTTTCGCTTTCCTTCTGTTACTGTGGCTCTCAGAGCTGGGCTGCCCGTGTAGGAACCGGTCCACCCTTTTCTGGAACAGGCGTGGTGGTAGGAGAGGATGAGGAGAATTTGAAATGAGAGTCAGGAAGGAAATGTAGTTTTCTGTGCCCCCCAACTATGACATCATAAACGATGCCACCTATTTCCAAATTACTAACCAGCAAAAATGTCACCCTAGAAGAACTTTTCCCATAAGTCCACTCCTTATAATACTCCCTGTGACTTGGCCATAAAGGAAATTTACTCTAATCAAACACTGACCTTTTACTTCCCCAAAACTATCTCTAAGCAGGACAATAAATAAATGAACCCACTTGCCTATTCATTAAACAGGTATTTATTGAGGATTTATTATGTTCTGGGCCCTGCAGACACAGAAGTAAGCAAGATAGACACGGTCCCTGCCCACTCAGACCGAGGGTAGTGGGTCTCAGTGTGAGACTCCAGACCAGCAGCATCAGGAGGATCACAGGTTCGCAGCCAGCCTCAGCAACTTAGCAAGGCCCTCAGCAACCTAGTGAAACGCCATTTCGAAAAATAAAATATGCCGGGCGTGGTGGCTCACGCTTGTAATCCCAGTACTTGGGAGGCAGAGACCGGAGGATCTGGGTTCGTGGCCAGCCTCAGCTACTTAGTGAGGCCCTCCGCAACTTCGTGAGACCCAGTTTCAAAGTAAAGTATTAAAAATAGGGCCGGGGGTGTAGCTCGGAGGTAAAACGCCCCTGGGTTCAATCCCTGGTACCGCAATAAATAAATAAATAAATAAATAAATATAAAAATATAAAATAGGGTTTGCACTGTGGCTCAGAGATAGAATGCCTGTTAGCAAATGCTCCAGGTGATTCTGAGGCATGTGAGCTCAAGTTTAGAACCACCCGCCTGGAGGATCCCAGCTTCCAGCTTCTCTTTGTCCCTTCCCTCTTCTGTGCCTCAGTTTCCTCATCGCCGGGTGTTCTCTGGTTTTGAGACTCATGAAATCTCATTTTGTGTTATTTCCTCTTTACAGAAAAACTTTGCTTTGAGTTGGACTATGAGCCAGGTAAGCGGCCTACGTCGGGGTGGGAGAGAGTGAGGAGTCCCTGGAAGGGAGAGGCAATTCTGCAGGGCCCCGCACTGGGCACTGCTATGATCACATAGACACGCGCACACACAGCATATATACACATATATGTATGTATGTCTTATATACTTGTGTGTGTGTATACACAAACACAGTCTGCCCTCCATATCCACGGGTTCCACATCCATGGATTCAACCAACATCAGATAGAAAATATTTGGAAAAAAGTTGAATCTGTACTAAACATGGCCAGAGCTATTTTCTTGTCATTATCCCCTAAACAATACAGTATAACGACTACTTACACTGTATTAGGTATTATAAGTCATTTAGAGATGATTTAAAGCATACAGGAAGATGTATGCAAATACATTCTATACAAGGGATTTAAGCCTCTGCAGATTTGGGTCTCCATAGGGCTTCTAGTACCAATCCCCTACTGATAGGGCTGGTGTGTGTGTGTGTGTGTGTGTGTAAGAGAGAGAGAGAGACTGAAACTGCCTTTGTAAGGCCCCAGGGAGAACCATAAAGAAAGGGCAGGCACACACACATTCCTGATGAAGCTCATGGTCTGATCTGCACACACTGAGCGCATAGAAAGATTAAGTTGGAACTGGCACAGTGGCTCACGCCTGTAATCCCAATACTTGGGAGGTTGAGACAAGAAGATCGCAGGTTCAAGGCCAGCCTCGGCAAGTTAGCAAAACTCTCAGCAACTTAGCAAAACCCTGTTCCAAAATTAAAAAAAAACAATAAAAAGGCTGGGGATGTAGCTCAGAGGTAGAATGCCCTTGGGTTCCGTTCCCAGTACCAAAAAAAAAAAAAAAAGATTACTGGGGTAGAGTAAGTAACCCGAAGGTGAGCCAGAGAGCCTGCCAGGAGCAAAGGCTACACACTATGCCCTGGGGGAAAGCGGGGGAGGAAAAGTCCATGTCCTAGATAGATTGGAGGAGGGGAGGCTGTGTGCGAGGGGAGGCTGCGTGAACCGCCAGCAGGGGGCGCCAGCAGACACCGCTGCTTGCAGGGAGCAGCGCGCTTTCCCGAGGACAGCAGGAAGCAAAGGAGGGCCGTTGACCCTCCCAGGCAGACGCCTCAGGCTTTGACAGTGCACGCGTCCCCTGGGCATCCTGGGCCCCCTGGGCATCCTGTTAAGATGCGGGAGTCTGTATTTCTAACAAGTCCCCAGGTGATGCCCACGCTGCTGGTCCTCCGCGAGGCGCTGTAACAGCAGCAGGTGGGTGCAAAGGCGCGTTTTCAGCCGCCCTTGAAGATCAACAGCGTCTCTGTGCTTTCCCCCGCAGCTCACGTCACTCTAGACCCCCAGACCTCGCACCCCAAGCTCCTCCTGTCCGAGGACCAGCAGCGGGCTCGGTTCTCCTACAAATGGCAGAATTCTCCGGACAGCCCCCAGCGCTTCGACCGGGCCACCTGCGTGCTGGCGCGGCGGGGCTTCGCGGGGGGCCGGCGCACGTGGGTGGTGGCCGTGGACCTGGCGCACGGGGGCAGCTGCACCGTGGGGGTGGCGGGCGAGGGCGTGCGGCGCCGGGGGGAGCTGCGGCTGCGCCCCGAGGAGGGCGTGTGGGCCGTGCGGCTGGCCTGGGGCTTCGTCTCGGCGCTGGGCTCCTTCCCCACGCGCCTGACGCTGAAGGAGCAGCCCCGGCAGGTGCGGGTGTCTCTGGACTACGAGGTGGGCTGGGTGACGTTCGCCAACGCCGTCACCCAGGAGCACATCTACACCTTCACCGCCTCCTTCACGCAGGAGGTCTTTCCCTTCTTCGGGCTGTGGGGCCGAGGGTCCAGTTTCTCCCTGAACTCCTGAGTGGGTGCAGCTACCCTCCTCCGAGCACAAGACTCAGAGCGAGTGCCGTGTGGACTTGACCCCTGGCTGGGTCACCTGGAAAGCGTGGAATAGAAACGACTTCTTTAAACCTGTAATCCCAGTACGCGAGGCTCAGACAGGAGGATTGCAGTTTCGAGGCCAGCCTCAGCAACTTAGCAAGACCATGTTTCAAAATAAAGAGAGCTAAGGGTGCAGCATGGAGGCAGAATGCCCTTGGGTTCAACCCCCAGTACCCCACCCCAACCCCCAAAAAGAAACGACTTCTTTAGATGATATGACACGCGGTAAGGGACAAGGTAGGATGTCCTTCAGTGCTCTGATGGAGGTCCCCCCACGCCCGTGGATGTCAGGGGACCTAGGGAACCTGGGGACTCGGTTGCTGCCAGCGGTCCTTGCCACCATCCCCAACAGGCACAGACGTAGCTGTGTAGAGGAAAGAGGACTTGGAGACAGAACACCTGGGTTCTACACCAAGCCCCGCAACCAGCCAATTGTATGATTGCGAGAGGAGGCCTCACCTCTCTCCATATTGTCTTCTTACAAAAATGTTAAAGTTGCTTTATTCATATCCTCAAGAAACATTTATTGTGCCCTAACTATGAACAAGCAGTGGGGTAGCCACTGCTGATTTGAAACAAACAAAACAGCTTCTCCTGTATCTGAGGGAGCTCTGGGAAGACACAGACATAAAGAGGACGTTTTGGCTCAGTGTGGTGGCTGCTGTGACAAGGGTCCAACTTGGCATTCTGGAGCTCCTAGGAGGGGACATCGCCCCGTCTGAAGGGAGAGGGTGAGCCAGGGGTGGGTCTAAAGGATGCTTGTGGTGAGGCAGGGAGGGGAAGAGCACCTTAGGAAGACAGGACAGCAGAGAACTAGGCAGACAGGCTGTGACCCAGGGGACACTGGGCCATCTCCATGTCCCCAGAGTGCCACCCCACCCAGCACCATTCACTGCTCCCTCTTCCTGGTAGTGTCACTCTGACAGATGAAGGTGCAGGGCCTTGGGGAGAAGGGGACAGGGGAGGCTTTACCACAAAATATAACGCAAAGACCACACCCAACCCTGGGGGGAAACTGAGGGGATGGAGCTGGGTGCCATGGCTAACTCCTGTAATCCCAGTATGTGGGAGGCTGAGACAGGGGGATTGCAGGTTCGAGGCCAGCAACTTAGCGAGACCCTACTTCATTCAAAATAAAAAATATAGGGCTGGGGGTGTCACTTGGAGGTAGAATGTCCCGGGGTTCAATCCCCAGTTCCAAAAAAAAAAAAAAAACTGAGTGTGGTGGTGCACCCTTATAATCCTAGTACTTGGGAGGATGAGACAGGAGGATCACAGGTTAGAAGCCAACCTCAGCAACTTAGCAAGACTCTGTTTCAAAATAAAAAATAAGAAAAGAGCTGGGGGTGTAGCTTAGAGGCAGAATGCCCCTGGGTTCAATCCCCTATTAAAAAAGAAAGAAAGAAAGAAAGGTAAAAGAAAAGAAAATGAAAAAAGAAAAGAAATGAGGTAATGGAAGAGAATGAGGCATCAAGAGCTCACCTGTGGGAGGAGAAATAGCGCCATTGGTATCCTGTGCTGGGCAAAAGAATCCCAGGTGGAGGTGGGTCAAGGGTGAATTGGATGACCCATGACCTTTAGCCTATAGAATTGAGACTGCTCTAGGAAAGGACAAAAGGTGATACGCAAGGGATGGAGTGAAAGGGGAAGATTAGAGGTTTGGAGATGAGCAGATTCGGAGTGGAGAGCTCTGTGGGAGACCGGAAGCCAGGCGGTCAGGTGAAGCTGTGGCCGTGCATGGTGTGAAGAAGCTGGGTCTGGTGACTCCAGAAATGTCCCTGCCTGGTACTGATCCTGGAACAGATATGGGCATCAACACATGGCTACCTAGAATATAGAAAATTATGTCCATCGCCCCCAGGTGGGATTTAAGTTCCTGTGCATAATAAAAGCATTTTCTTAACTACACTAAGAGTGATCGTGATTTACTTTCTAGTTCTTATTAGTGTTGTATTTTATTCTGCTTAAACATGCCCTTTGCTGACAGTCTATTTAACATTATCTGTTTACTCTGCTCAGACATAAACTACGATGTTCTATCATCTCCCCACTGGGTCGCTGGAAGGAGCTGAACCACCCAGGGTGCAGCCTTGAAGGAAGGGCACCGTGCGCTGACGCCCAGGCTCAGCGCTCCCCTGAGAAGTTCTACTGCTCATCCTCAGCTCAGCAGGTAGAAAAGATGTGGGATCAGGAGCCGGGGATTGGAGAGGGATTGAATGGCTTTCCATGGGAGTGTTCAGTGTTTCATATAAAATGTATCATCCAAAAATAACGATGGTTTCCATCAGCATTCCCACCACTGCAATCAAAATACCTGATGTGCAACATTTAGAGGAAGAAAGATTTATTGGGTTCATGGTTTCAGAGGTTTCAGTCCATAGGGGCAGCTCCACAGCATAAATGGCCGTGGTGGCAGCAGGGTGTGCAGAGGGACGGTGCTTTCACATCATGGAGGCTGGAAGGAGGGAGGAAGGAAAGGAGAGAGAGAGAAACCGAGACCGTGGACATATATATATATATATATATATATATATATATATATATGATCCCCAAGACCATACCACCAAGGACCAGCCCCCTCCAGCCATCCCCCCCGCCAATGTTACCACCCAATAAATCCATTCAAATGATCAATCCATCAATGAATTTATGCATTGATGAGATTAGATCCCTTATCATTCAATGTTTTCACCTCTGAACATTTTTGCATTGCCAATACGTGAGGATCAGGTTATACTTTCTATGAATTCATTCATGCATCCATTTAAAGTTTTATTGAAGCCGGGCATGGTGGCGCATGCCTATAATCCCAGTACTTGGGAGGCTGAGACAGGAGGATTTCAAGTTCGAGGCCAGCCTCAGAACTTAGTGAGTCTGTCTGCCACAATGAAATGACTAGGTGCCAGTGGGGTGGCATAGACATCGGGTCCTACTGGGGCTCAGAAGTGGTGTCACCACTGGTGAGCTTCTGCCACTCGATGCGTGAGTGCTCCTATTTTAGTACAAACTTGTGAGTGGTGGGCGCTTCCTCCGTTCACAGGCAAATGGAGGCTGTGCAAATGGTCCTGGAGATATTGGATGTGAGCTCTGCAGCGGGAGCGACAGCAAGAGCCTGGTTCAGGCGGGAGACTATGTCCAGAGGGTCAGGCATCGGGTCACCGCTGTGGGGATGAGGATATAGGGACATGTTCAGGAGGCGGCAGGCCTGAAGACGCACCAGGTAGACCTATGGGGGCTGGATCAGTTGGAGGAAGGAGAGAGAGAAGTCCGCCTAATTTCTGTGGAGCACTCCTAGAAACAAAGAAACCCTCCATAAATTCATGGACACCCATGTATTCTGTTGAATCTCCCACTGGCCAAGGACCATGACGGCAGACATCAATGGAGCGGCAGGCAGCCCGCGTGCACATCTATGTAGTGCGGGTTTGCATGTCCGCGCGTGAGGGAAGGAAGAAGGGATGACGTGTACCTTTCTAATAAGTCAGCGGCATCCTAGGAGAGAAAGAAAGAAAGACAGTGAGCTCGCGGGTTCCTGTCACCTCCACATTCCCTTCCCTACTCACACTTTGTGTGTGTGTGTGTGTGTGTGTGTGTGTGTGTGTGTTACTGGGGATTGAACCCTGGACATTCTACCTCTAAGCTACACTCCCAGTCCTATTTGATTTTTTTTTTATTTTGAAACAGGGTCTTGTTAGGTTGCTGAAAGTCTCACTACATTGTTGAGGCTGTTCTTGAACCTGCAATACCTTCTGTCTCAGCCTCCGAAGTACTGGGATTACAGGAGTGCGCCACTGTGCCCGTCCCCAAAACACTTTTTTTTTTTTGCAGTACCGGGGATTGAACCCAGGGGCATTCTACCTCTGAGCTACACCCCTGGCCCTATTTTTTATTCTTTATTTTGAAACAGGGTCTCACTAAGTTGTGGAGGGCCTCACTAAGTAACTGAGGCTGGCCGCGAACCCAGATCCTCTGGTCTCAGCTTCCCAAGTACTGGGATTACAAGCGTGCACCACCACGCCTGGCTTCCCAATGCACTCTTAAAGGTCACTCTGGGGTGCCACCTTGAGAGATGAAGGGGACAGCGCCCTTCTTTTGCACCTCATTTTGCTGCCGCAGCATTGTGGGACCTTGGATAAGCCACCGCCACTACACGTCACCACATGAGTGTCACATGAGCCTCTTCCCTTGTATTTCCCAGAGGGGCGCTGCAGGCGGGCTGCCCGCCATTCACTGAGAACCCCAACATCTGGGAGCTGCCTCTGGACATTGACCTTCAGCGTGTTGGCGTCCAGGTCCTTGGCCAAATTCTCCAGATTGGAGGCCAGGATGAGGCGCTGCGTTATTTCCTTGTCAAGGCCTTGGGCTGCATCTGCTGGCGCACCCGCCAGCCCGTCCAGCTGCTGCGGAAGGAGAGCGTCCAGCTGACCCTTGGTTCCGTGCTGGCTCTGCAGCTCAGCCTCCAGCTGGTGGGCCCCACAGTCAACCTGAAACTGCAGAAAAGGGCTCCCTGAGACTCAGGGTCACAGGACTGCCGCCTGGCCCGCCAGGGTCTCTGCATACCCGACTCCTTAGTCCTCTTCCCCACGTGGGATCGCCTCCACGTGTCCCAGGAATGTGGAAGCCGCTGAGCTCCTCTAAAGGCAGAGGCACCTCCCCTTCCCACCTCACACTCTTGTGCATGTATGCAGGTGTCAAGTCACCTTGGTGGGAGCACACACGCGTGCGCACGTGCACAAACACGCACACACCACTCAGCATATCCCCTCACTGGCTGCTTTTTAACTTTTTTCATGGTACTGGGATTGAACTCAGGGGCATTCTACACCCCCAGCCCTCTTTTATCTTTTTTTTAAGTTTTGAAACAGGGTCACATTAAGTTACAGAGGGTCTCACTATATTGCTGAGGCTGACCTCAAACCTGCAATCCTCCTGTCTCAGCCTCCCCATTAATGGGATTACAGTCATGTGCCACTGCACCAGGCTTACTGCCGTGTGTGTGTGTGTGTGTGTGTGTGTGTGTGTGTGTGTGTGTATACTGGGGATTGAACCCATGGGCATCCTCCCTCTGAGCTACACTCCAGCCCTTTTTTATTTTTTATTTTGAAACAGGCTGATCTCACTAAGGCTCTACTTGAACCTGCGATCCTCCTGTCTCAGCCTCCCAAGTACTGGGATTATAAGCATGTGCCACCATGCCCAACATTCGCTGCTGCCTGCTTTTAATCCCCTTCAGGTCATAGATGAGGAGAGAGTTCACCCAAATGAGCAAGAAAAATAAAAAAGAGGGACTGTCAGGGACAGAAATTGAGCCTTCTGGTTTGTCTAGTGATTTTCAATTGATGAGACTTTCTCTCTCTCTCTCTCTCTCTCTCTCTCTGTGTGTGTGTGTGTGTGTGTGTGTGTGTGTGTGTGTGTGTGTGTGTACTGGGGATTGAATCCAGGGGCATCCTCCCTCTGAGCTACACCCCAGCCCTTTTTTATTTTTTATTTTGAAACAGGCTGATCTCACTAAGGCTCTACTTGAACCTGCGATCCTCCTGTCTCAGCCTCCCAAGTACTGGGATTATAAGCATGTGCCACCATGTCCAACATTCGCTGCTGCCTGCTTTTAATCCCCTTCAGGTCATAGATGAGGAGAGAGTTCACCCAAATGAGCAAGAAAAATAAAAAAGAGGGACTGTCAGGGACAGAAATTGAGCCTTCTGGTTTGTCTAGTGATTTTCAATTGATGAGACTCTCTCTCTCTCTCTCTCTCTCTCTCTCTCTCTCTCTCTGTGTGTGTGTGTGTGTGTGTGTGTGTGTGTGTGTGTGTGTGTGTGTGTGTGTGTACTGGGGATTGAATCCAGGGGCATTCTACCTTTGAGCTACACCCTCAGCCCTTTTTATTTCAAAACACGGTCTCACTAAGATGCTGAGGCTAGCCTCAAACGTGTGATCCTCCTATCTCAGCCTCCTACTGGGATTACAAGTGTGTGCCACTGTGTCCGGCTCACTTGTCTCCTTTGAGTGTCACATGAGCCAAGGAAAGCAGGATTGGTTTTCCTTTCACATACAAGTCACGCAAAGGTCTGAGGGCTTAACATGGCCCAGGTCACTCAACTAGCAAACCCTGAAGCCACGCTCAAGACCCAGGTGCTCGGCCTCCGTGACCTTCCCTCCACCTCAGTGCGTTCAGGGGACAGGCAGAGAGGCCCCAGGACACTCCAACGCAGTCCTTCCGCAGATTCTGAAAAACCCACCTGCAGCGCGGGCAGCTCCTCCTCCTCCTGAGCCCTGAGCCGCTGGAGTTCTCCAATGTCCTTTCGGAGCTTCCTGCTCCGGCGGTTGAGTCTTTCCTGAAGAGACAGGGACGTCTGCTTGTCAGACTGGGGGTGAGGGTGGCACCCACTGTGGGAAACTCAGTGGAGCATGGTGGGGTCCTGATTCCAGCAGGAGGCTAATGCGGTGGTGCACACCTGTAACCCCAGTACTTGGGAGGCTGAGACCAGAGGATTGCAGGTTCAAGGTCAGACTCAGCAATTTAGCAGGGCCCTCAGCAATTTAGTGAGACCCTGTTTCAAAATAAAAATTTTATTTTACTTATTTATTTATTTTTTTTTGCGGTACCAGGGATTGAACCCAGGGGCGTTCTACCTCAGAGCTACACCCCCGGCCCTATTTTTTATACTTTATTTTGAAACTGGGTCTCACTAAGTTGCAGAGAGCCTCACTAAGTAGCTGAGGCTGGCCGCGAACCCAGACCCTCCGGTCTCCGCCTCCCAAGTACTGGGATTACAAGCGTGCGCCACCACACCCGGCTCAAAATAAAAATTTTAAAAAGGGGCTGGGAGTGTAGCTCAGAGGTACAATGCCCCTAGGTTCAATCCCCCAGTACCACCAAAAAAAAAAAAAATCTACCTAAAATGAGGCACCTTTGAAGCATTGTGCTTGGGGGAAGAAACTTGAGAGTTTATTTAATGGATAATGATGTGAAAGATGTAATGAGTAATTTTTTTAAGTCTTAGAACTACACAAAAATAACAGGACAGCCATTTCTACTTGACTTTGAGATCCTTTTCTCCCTACATATAAAAGTCATATGCTGATAAAAGGAAAACAACTTTTGAGAACCTAGTACTCTGACTGTATTATTTTCATCACTTTTGAAATATGTTTAGAAGCTTGTTGTGTTATATTGAAATAATAGTGGAATAAAATCTTGAACAAGCCGGGTGTGGTGGCGCACGCTTGTAATCTCAGTACTTGGGAGGCTGAGACAGGAGGATCACAGGTTCGCGGCCAGCCTCAGCTACTTAGTGAGGCCCTCAACAACTTAGTGAGACCCTGTTTCGAAATAAAGAATAAAAAATAGGACTGGGGGTGCAGCTTAGAGGTAGAATGCCCCTGGGTTCAATCCCCAGTACTGCAAAAAAAAAAAAAAAAAAACCCAAAGGCACATATCAGTGAGAGAAGGAAGAGAATCTATAGAAGATGGACTTGAAAAAACTGGCTTATGCCGGGCGTGGTGGCGCATGCTTGTAATCCCAGTACTTGGGAGGCAGAGACCGGAGGATCCGGGTTCGCGGCCAGCCTCAGCTACTTAGTGAGGCCCTCCGCAACTTAGTGAGACCCGGTTTCAAAATAAAGTATAAAAAAAAAAATAGGGCCGGGGGTATAGCTCGGAGGTAGAACGCCCCTGAGTTCAATCCCCAGTACCGCCAAAAGAATAAATAAATAAATAAAACTGGCTTATGATAATAGAGGAGTAAAACCAGGTCCCTGCCAGGTGTGGTGGCCCACACCTGTAATCCCAGACGCTTGGGAGGCAGAGGCAAGAGGATCTCCAGTTCAAGTCCAGCCTCAGTAATTTAGCAAGACCTTATCTAGAAAAATAAATAATTAAATAAATAAATAAATAAATAAATAAATAAGTAAAAGGAGGTGGGGTATAGTTTAGTGGTAGAGGACCCCTGGGTTCAATCTCCAGCACCATAAAAAAAGAGACAAAGAAAAGAAAAATGCCAGCCGGGCGTGGTGGCGCGCGCTTGTAATCCCAGTACTTGGGAGGTGGAGACCAGAGGATCCAGGTTCACGGCCAGCCTCAGCTACTTAGTGAGGCCTCCGCAACTTAGTGAGACCCTGTTTCAAAATAAAGAATAAGCCGGGCATGGTGGCGCACGCTTGTAATCCCAGTACTTGGGAGGCAGAGACCGGAGGATCAGGGTTCACGGCCAGCCTCAGCTACTGAGTGAGGCCCTCCGCAACTTAGTGAGACCCTGTTTCAAAATAAAGAATAAAAATAGGGCTGGGGGTGTAGCTTGGAGGTAGAATGCCCCTGGGTTCAATTCCCAGTACCGCAAAAAAAATAAATAAATAAATAAGTAAATAAATAAATAAAGAATAAAAAATAGGGCCGGGGGTGTAGCTCAGAGGTAGAATGCCCCTGGGTTCAATCCTCGGTACCGCAAAAAAAAAGAAAAAAGCCAGCCTCAGCAACTTAGTGAGGTTCTCAGCAACCTAGCGAAACCTTGTTTCCAAATAAGAAATAAAATTGGGCTGGGGGTCGAGCTTGAAGGTAGAATGCCTTTGGGTTCAATCCCCAGTACCACAAAAAAGAAAAGAAAAGAAAAGAAAAGAAAAGAAAAGAAAAGAGAAGAGAAGAGAAGAGAAGAGAAGAGAGAAAAGAGAAAAGAGAAAGAAAAGAAAAGAAAAGAAAAGAAAAGAAAAGAAAAGAAAAGAAAAAAGAAAAAAGGTCCTATCTCCTATCTAGAACCATACTCAAGGGTAGACTACAGGTAGCTTAAAGACCTCAGTGTGAAAGATGAAATTATAAAGTTAATAGAAAATAATGTTTGAGTATAAAGTTGTGACCTGGGAGTGGGGAAACAATATCATAAATAACCCCCATAGCATAAACCATGAGGGAATTGTTTAATTTGATTACATCAAAATTAAGTATTTATGTTTAATAACAGCACCATGGACAGACGTGTCTAAAACCAATAGGAAAAAGCCAGGCGTGATGGCACACACTTGTAATCTCAGTACTTGGGAGGCTGAGACCAGAGGATCCGAGTTCACAGCCAGCCTCAACTACTTAGTGAGGCCCTCCACAACTTAGTGAGACTGTGTTTCAAAATAAAGAATAAAAAATAGGGCTGGGGTGTAGCTCAGAGATAGAATACCCCTGGGTTCAATCTCCGGTACTGCAAAAAAAAAAAAAAAAAGAAAGAAAGAAAGAAAAGAAAAGAAAATTTAAGCCGGGGTGTGGTGGCACATGCCTGTAATCCCAGTACTTGGGAGCCTGAGACAGGAGGATTGCAGGTTCTAGGACAGCCTCAGCAAGTAGTGAGACTCTCATCAACCTAGTGAGACCATTTAAAAATAAAAATAAAAAATAGGGGTAGGGGTGTGGCTCAGAGGTAGAATGCCCGTAGGTTCAATCCCCAGTAACACACACACACACACACACACACACACACACAAAGCCAACAGGAGACTTATGTCTACAACAGAGAAAGGAAAGCCTACAAATCAACAAGAACCCGACAGAAAACGTCCAAAGAATACAAACAGTTAATTCACAGAAGAGGGAGTAGAAAAAGCTGTCATACAAACCAGGCATGGTGGTGCATACCTGTAATCCCACCGGTAATTGTGACACAGTATAGCAATAGGCTGGGCTCAATGCTCAGTACCGTGCACACACACACACACACACACACACACACACACACACACACCAGGGCTGAGTGGAGGCCCCCTTCTCCCTTCTTGGGGGACCTCCTTGGATCCCTATTTCCCCTTCTCCCCTCTTGGGGGACCTCTTTGGATCCCTATCTGGTGACATTGTGCCTGTCTTTATTTCCTTAAGTCTGGGGTCAGATTCTCCTCAGCCCTGCACAGACAGACCTGTTGAACCTTTGAGAACTCTGTCCAAAACTATACTATAGGGTCAACCTGACCTAGCTTGCCTAGTCTCTCCCTCTACCCCTCCACCCTCAAGGCTAAAGACGCCTACCGGCCGCCATGACCAGAAACACCAGACCAAGAAGGAGTGAGAAGAGGTGGCACCGAGTTCCTGGAAGAGCTCCGCCCATTCCCAGAAAAGGACAGAAATGTCCCTCCCATTCGTTAGCCTCTCTCTCCCTCATTATTCTTGTCCTGGATCTACGACCCCAAAACCCTTGGACTTGAGCTGATATTGAACAAAGCTCCGTCTTCTCCCTCTTGGGCGTTCCGTAGAGTCTCTTTCTCCCACACTCGTCTCTTGGACCTTGGTCTCTCAGTGACAGGAACCTCGGAACCTGGGCTTGTGACACAGGGACTGTGGGCGGGTGAGAGGTCAGCGAGACAAACAAAACGCCTAAGCAAGCAGAGGAGACCATGGTGTCACTAGGAAGTTTTTCAAAATTTGTCACGTCACCTGGTGTTCCCTGCAGGCATTTCCCAGCAGAGGAGGATATTTTTTCTCCTTTTTTATACATTTATTGCAGCATTGTAATTATACATCAGGGTGAAATTTAAAGAGATACATTCAGACATGTACACATCACTTGGTGTACTTCCCTCAGCATCCCACCCCGCCCCTTCCCCCTCCCCGTGCATGCTAGTGTATTATTATTATTATTATTATTATTATTATTATTTTGGTACTGGGGAATGAACCCAGGGACATTCTACCTCCAAGCTACATCCCCAGCCCTATTTTTTTTCCTTTATTTTGAAGAGGGTCTCACTAAGTTGCGGAGGGCCTAAGTAGCTGAGACTACTTAGGCACATGCAGAAATCAGACTAATCACCCCCTTCCCCGCCCTCTTCAGCAGTCCAGGCCTCTTGGCCTCTATATTTCTGTCCTTGTCCCCACTGCCTGTCATTATGTCACATTTCACCTTTTATCTGTGCTCTCTTCCCTTGGAAATGGCTTCTCATTGACTAAGATAAGCCCACGCTCCACCCAGCGCCCGGCTCTCCTCTCCACCGTGAGCCACTGCAGCTCACGTTTCCAGCGCTCTCTCCACCTCCCTCCAAGCTCTGTGCAGCCAAAAGGATTGATCATGGTTTCCAGAATGCACCAGCGAGGCCACGCCTCTTCACGGCTTATCTTCTTTTTTTTTATACTGCGATACTGGGGATTGAACCCAGGGGCATTCTACCTACGAGCTACACCCCCGCCCGATTTTTTATTCTTTTTTTTTTTTTTTGCGGTACCGGAGATTGAACCCAGGGGCTTTCTACCTCCGAGCTACACCCCCAGCCCTATTTTTTATACTTTATTTTGAAACCAGGTCTCATGAAGTTGCAGAGGCCTCACTAAGTAGCTGAGGCTGGCCGCGAACCTGTGATCCTCTGGTCTCCGCCTCCCAGGTACTGGGATTACAAGCGTGCACCACCACGCTCGGCCGATTTTTTATTTTTTAGTTTGAAACAGGGTCTCACTAATTTGCAGAGGGCCTCACTAAGTAGCTGAGGCTGGCCACGAACCCCGATCCTCCCGTCTCAGCCTCCCAAGTACTGGGATTACAAACCACGCCCGGCTTCATGGCTTGTCTTCTACTTCCACTGCAGGAATACTCTCTTTTTCTGCCCATCAAAATCAGGCTGGCCAATTCTTTGTTTCTTTGTTTCTTTCTTTCTTTCTTTTCCTGGGGGTTGAACCCAGTGGATTCTACCTCCAAGCTACAACTCCGGCCCTTCAAAAAGAATTTTTTTTTAATGAGATCTTGCTAAATTACTGAAGGTCTAGCTAAATTGCTGAGGCTGGCTTTGAACCTGCGATCCTCCTGTCTTGGCCTCCCTCCCAAGTACTGGGATTACAGGCGTGTACCACCACACCTGGCTCGGGCTGGCCTATTCTTCAAGTCCAGGTCAAAAAGCCAGTGTCTTATCTTCTGGCAGTTTAAAATTTTTTTTTTTTTTTTTTTTTTTTTTTTTTTTTTTTTTTTTTTTTTTTTTTTTTTTTTTTTTTTTTTTTTTTTTTTTTTTTTTTTTTTTTTTTTTTTTTTTTTTTTTTTTTTTTTTTTTTTTTTTTTTTTTTTTTTTTTT